>LOEQ01005214.1:37062-47233 GCA_001685075.1 Bramus lutescens
TCCTGGTAAGCCACAACCCCGTGGTAATACACAGATTACTAGATATGGGTTAAGGAAGATGTGAGAGTTAGCCAAGAAGAGGCTAGAGATAATGGGCCAGGCAGTGTTTCAATGAATACAATTTGTGTTGTTATTTCAAGTGTAAAGCTAGCCATGTGGGAGCCGGGCGGGACAAAAAGCAGGCCCATGTTCCCCTATCAATACAAGCTTCAGATCTTCACTCTCCCTCCTCTCCTTCATATCCAGTCCCCAGTCTCATCCCCAGCTCTTCAGCAGTCTTCCTGTTTGGCCTTTTGTGATATTTCATTTGGGATATAATAATAAAGCTTGCCTGAAGATCAGAGTTCAGAGCTAAGCCACTAGTTAGCCATGAAGGCCAGGCAGTGGTGACATGCACCTTTAAACCCAGCACTAGAGAGACAGAGGCAGAGGGATCTCTGTGAGTTCAAGGCCACCCTGGGCTACACACGATTGAAATTGAATCAGTCTAAAAGAGAAACAGAACTCACACCTTTGTTCTCAACTCTTGGGGTTACAGGGCTTTAATCCCAGCACTAGCGAGGTGGAGACAGGAGTGGTTGGGTGAGGAGACAAGAGCTCAGAGCGTTCAATCTGAGGATTCCTACAGACAGGATTGCACATTATTCTGAAGACTTGTAGAAACAGGATATCCCTCCGGTTGGAGGATTGTGAAGAGGCTAATGGCTAGCTGCTCTGCTTCTCTGATCTTTAAATTTTCACCCCTTCATATGTGACTCCTGGTTTTTATTATTAAAACCAATTTGAATTTGCACTACAGCCTCTCCTTATTCTCTGCCTTCATTCGCATGGGACCAAACAGATCCTGGTGGAATATTCTGCTTTCCACCCTCTTGTGGACCTTCTCAGTCACCCTCCTAGCCCAGCCCGATTTCTAAGTGTCAGCCCCCAGCATATAGAAACCTATTTTATCTGAAATACCCCATGGCCACACCTAGCAGGATATCAGAAGAATTCCCTACCACCTACCAAGCAACAATCAACCATCATACCTTCTTAGGAAACAGAGAGGGTAACAGAAACCAAGAAACAAAACACCCAACAAAGACAAGACCAGATATCAGCACTTAGAATAAGAATCTTACCAAACCCTGATGTTGAGACTCCAGCATAAAAACACAATCAACAACAGCCAGGACAATATGTCTCCATTAGAGGCCAGCAACCCTGCTACATCAGGCCCTGAAAACTGCAACACAGTTCAGCACAAGACAAAGACCTTAAAATACCCTTTATGGATATTATAGAGACCCTTAAAGAGGAACTGAATAAATCCCTTAAAGAAATCTATAAAAACACAGAGTGGAAGGAAATGTGTAAAACTGTTCAAGATCTAAAAGTAGAAATAGAACAAGGAAAACCCACACTGAAGGAAAGCTGGAGAGGAAAAATTTAGGAACTCAAACAGGAACCTCAAAAGCAAGCCTCACTAACAGAACTCAAGAGATGGAAGAGAGAATCTTAAGCATTAAAAATGTTAACTATAAAAAGAGAAAGAAAAATAACCCCTGACAGAAAACATCTAGGAAATCTGGGACAACGAAAAGACCAAATCTAAGAAGAATCTCAGGTCAAAGACACAGAAAATATTTTCAGCAAAATCAAAGAAGAAATTTCCCTAACCTAAACAAGGAGATCCTCATTAAGGTACAAGAAGCATACAGAACCCCAAATAGACTAGACCAGAAACAAATTGCCCTTAGCCCATACAGAACAAAGAAGGAATATTAAAACTTGCAAAGGAAAAAAGACAAAATAACATACAAAGGCAGACCTAGTAAAATAAACTGATTTCTCAATGGAGAGAGTCCCTTGGAGAAAATTAAATTTTCATTCACAACTGTTTTCCAACTGGAGATAAGTTTTGGGCTAGAGACAGGGCTTGTGTCCACTTCTTTGAGCTCCAGCACTCCATCTGGTGCAGACCTGTGCATGCTGCCTAAGTTTCTGGGAGTTCAAATGTGCAACAAAACCTTGTTGGCTTGTTATCCACCACCCTCTCAGGCTCTCCTCTTCCTTGGGTTTCCATGAACCCTAGGGAGAGGGATTTGATGGAGATGTCCCATTTAAGGCAGAGTATCCCAAGATTTCTCATTCTTGGCATAATGTTTGTCTGTGTGGTTTTGCTACCATCTGCTGTGGGAGGCATCCCTGATGTTGGCTGAGTCAGACGCTGATCTGTAAGTATACCATATTGTCATGAGGAGTCATTGTTTTGCTTTTTTATAGCAGTAGTATTTGGTTTCATCCCAGTATCAGGTTCTTAGGTGACCCAAAAAGTGTCAGGTATGGGTTCTATGTCACAGAGTAGGCTTCAGTCAAATCAGATATTGTTGGTTACCCCCATAACCTTTGTGACACCTTTGCACCAGCATGTCCTGCAAGCAGGACATCTTTTTTTTGGCATTCCTGTGGACTTTTATTGAGATATATTAACAAAAAGAAATAATCAAGATTTTACCAACCATCTTTTCTGAACCATGTATAAACTCTTTACTCAGGTCCATAGACATGTACATATAATGTAACACATCCCAACAAAAACATACCCCTCACAGGAACATTTGCCAATTAAACAGAAAGCCAATTCTCCCTTTCCCAAAAATATTTTCAAAATTTTAAGTTCCCACTGTTCAAAGTGGAACTGGTCCCTTGTGTCCCAGGGACATTAGAATTTTCTCATTTTTACTGAACAAAAATTGTAATTTTTTTCTAATTTGTTTTGTTTCAAATAAGGGAAGTGATTTTGTTTTCTCCAGGCACCCTTCCCAAGAACCACTGGTTAAAATTCAGCAGCCTGTATCTTTAACTAACCCAGGACAACCCCTCCCTTGCCCTGCCTAGCTTGTCTACTGGAGATTTAAATACACTTCTGTTAGAGTCTGTTGGCTGTGGAGGAGAAGAGTCCAGGCCAGGCTAGCTCCCTCTTACCTCATACTGGTTACAACCCTTGGACACTTAACTCTTTATTCCAAAGATGAGTTTTTACAACACAGAAGAAAATAGATTTGTTTGGGGATTTTTTGAAAATATATCTTTATGAATATAAAGTAGAACTACAAACTCACCAAAGTCCGCATAAATTTACCCAAGCAGGACACCATTGCAGATGAAAGGGTTTGTAGCTGGGTTATTGTTTTCATTTCTCCTTTGGTAACATGCAGAGCACCTTCCTGTACCAAAGATGCTAGCACCTAGGGATGAAGGCTGTAGACAGGCAGCAGTTTGACTTCTGTGTGTTCAACAAGTTGTGCCAGTGTTGTCAGTTTGTGGGGAGCGACCTATAGTCTCGGCAACAGCCTGGGTTGTTGCAGGTTCCCACGGGATCCATTTGGTCAATAACTCAATTAGATACAACCCAATCCCAGTAGTGAAAACTTCATTTGATAACAAGAGATGGCCAGTTGGGGCTCTTTTGCTCCACTGTTTGACAATTTCATTTTGGTTCTCTTCATAAATGTATATATTTTATGTAGGTTCTACTAAATTAGGTCTCCATATTACCTCTCTAATGGCCCTTAATATACTAGTTGTCTCTCAGTCTTTCCATCCCTCATACCCCACCTCCTCCCAACCCCTGAGGGGAAAATGCATTTGATACACCCATCTACCTAACACCACAGTTTATCAGCTGAGTCCACTCTAGAGTACTGCTTTTTCCACTCATGATCATGTGACTGCCAGGAAGCTTTCACAAGCTCTGGCTGCCCAGCACCATGTAAGGGCATTGCACTGCTTACCACTGAGCTGGTAAAAGACTGAAATTAAGAATCCAAAATATAATTTCTATTGAACACATACTACTTTCCTACTATGGCAGAGTTAAAAATCATTAACTTTCACTCTCATAAGGCAGGAACGATTTGTGTTGTAAGTACATTTAGGTATTTTTCCCTTCTGTGACATGTATGTTCATAATGTACTCTTTTTAAAGAATAGTTTCATTTATTCTTTGAGAATTTCATGCATGTATACAATGTATCTTCATCATATTTACCCTTAACCTCTCCCTCCCATTGCCCTTGCCCCCAACACATCTTGCTCCTACTTCTCTGTACTCTTTTTTTTTTAATAATTCTTTGAGTCCATCTAGAGATGTCTGCATGTATGTGTCTATGGGGCCATTCACAGCAGCATGCACAATTTACCAGCAGCCACGCCATGAAGAAAAATGACTCCCCGTTTCCCCAGCAGCTCTTCTGCTAGGAATGAGGTCTCCTAAATCTCTCCTCCAGCCACACCAGAGTGCTATCTTAATCTCCTACTGGCTGTGTGCAGGCAACCACAGCTGGAGTGAGTTCAGAAGAGGACATTCCTGCCCAGAAGACAGCATTTCACAACTCTCCATCCCCAACACCCCCACGTTCTTTCTGCCCCTACTTCTCCAGTGTCCCCTGAGCCTTGTGGACTGGATGAGGTTGATACAGATGTCTCATTTAGGACCGAGCATCCAGTAGTCACTTAATCTCCACAATTTGAGCAACTATAAGATTCTGCATTGACTGTTGCCCATTGCAAAAAGAAGCTTCTCTGACCAAGGTTGAGAACAGTACTGATATAATGTGTGAATAAATACAAATATGTAGAAGAAAGTTTTATAGCACATCAATTTAGCAAAAATTAAAATAAAACAGTATATAGTCTATAGGGTCTATAATCTCCTAGACGATGGGCCTTGGACAAGGTTTACAGTGCCCAGGCATGAATTCCCTCCTGTGGATGCCTCAATACAATCAGAAAGTGGGTTGGTTACCCCTGTAACAGTTGTGTCGATATTATGCCAATGGGCACACCTTGCCATGCAGGGTGCACTGCAGGGGAGGACAGCTGTTGTCTTTTCTCCCTTAGCAGTGTGTAGAGCACTTACTTCTGACACTGTGAAAGCCAGCCAGCACATAAGAGGCTTTTCAGCCCATTCAACATCAATTACCCTGTGTCCTGCAAAAAGTCTTTTCTTCTGCAATGGAGTCTTACCATCTAGATTTGGTGGTTAACTAAAAGCAATGACAATAACCTGTATTGTTCAAGGGCCCCTCTGGGGCTTGCTCATATTTTTACTTGGTGTTCTTTCAATATCAATCATTCCCTTCATTGAAGCATTCCTCTTTCTTGGAACTTTATTTTATAACTCTACTACTGGCATTTAATGCAACAGAGAGTTCCAAAGAAAATGAGGACAAAGCATTCAATTAATCTATTAGAATATCTTCATTTACATTTAATAAGAAATATCTATCTATATGTGATCTTTAACCCTGTGGTAGTTTGAATGTAATTGGCCCCCATAAACTCAAAGGGAGAGTCACTATTAGGAGGTGTGGCCTTTTTGAAGTAGGTGTGGACTTGTTGAAGGAAGTGTGTCATTGTAAGGGTGGACTTTGTGGTCTCTTAAGCTCAAGCTTCTTTCAGTGTGATATACAGTCTACTTCCTGTTGCCTGCAAGATGTAGGACTCTCAACTACTTCTCCAGCACCTTGTCTGCCTGTATGCTACTATGTCCCACCACGATGATAATAGACTGAACCTGTGAACTGTAAGTAGTTCTCCTAATTAAGTGCTTTCCTTTATAAGAGTTGCCATACTGATGATGTCTCTTCACAGCAATAGAAACCCTAACTAAAACAACCCCCAAATTGGACAAACAAGAGATAAAGAGTCACTATAAGTGCTATTATAAAATGAGAGCTGCTAAAGAAGTCTGATTGTGAAGAGTAAAGAGCTGAACTGGGGTCCTGACTTCAGCCTTGCACTCTGCCTGATCTGATGTGGCAGCAGAGGTAGTGGAAATAATAGTGACCCCCTTTGGTGATTCACTTTATCCTCAGAAAGGAATTCCAGACCCCAGACCCTTGTGTGATAGTTCAGGTAGAAAGGTTATATGTCATTATCATCATCATGGTAATGAACAAGTCTGAAAGCTTTGAAGCACTTCTCCACATCATCACCTCTCAGTCTGTGTCAAATGAGACAGAAAGGCATCATTATCTCCATTTTGCAGAAGAGAGAAATGTACCACTGGCTCACCGCAGTGTGAAATATATTGTAGCCTTATCTGCTGAAACAGGCAGTCTTGTGAGTGAGTCAAAGTGTAGAGAAGGAGCAACCAAGTGTACTCGATTAATTGCACCCTAATTAATTACAAATAAAGTCAGCACAAATTAAATGCAACAAAATACAACGTGTGATACTATTACTAATGAATGCTGAACATGTAACTGTCAGTGTTGACTAGATTATTAAAGAAATCTGATGTGGACATTAGTATTTAAATTGGCATTAAATTTGTATAAAGAGAGAGAAAGAACACATATTAGGGAGTGATTTGAGAAAGCCTTTCAATAGAGCTGTCTATTAGGTATGGAAAGAAGAGAAGGCATTGAGGAGGGTGACCTTGTGGGGAACAAGCCTTGCTAAGATTTGACAAGTAGACTGGAGATTTCAAGGCAGAGTTTGAAGGGCCTCGACGAATTTGTGGGACATGGGAGAAGCATAACAGAGGCAGGAGTATGATTAAAGAAATTATCTTTAGGAAGATGGGGTTATGAGAACACATGAAGCGTCTAGCAGGGCAAGAAACAGAGCTAAAATGCTGACACATTCCTCAATCAGTGTGGAGTCATGTGGTCAGAAAAGTCAGGAGATAAAAGAAGTAAGTTCAGAGTCAGATATGACTGAGACTATTCTCCAAAGGTGAGCCCAGGAGGTGGGGATGCTCTCTCTCCCAGGGAAGGAGGCTAAGCAAAGACATTGTCTTGGGAATGCAAATGACTGAGGCTGTGGAAATCAGAGAGGACGCTAGATGAAATATGTATATGTTTCCATGTGTTTAGACACACAATCGTCCCTGTACAAGACCCAATAAACGCTGTCTCCTGCACCTAAAGGTCCCAGCGATGAATCAGCTTGATGAGTCATCCCTTTTAAACCTGGTGGCTATGTGTAAAAACCTGATTGTGAGAACAGATGTGCCCTTCATTTTAACAAGCGTAGACATTAAAAATCCAGAGGTTTGAGGCCTCCAATTTGAGGCGCATTCACAGTCAGTGATTTGGAGACCCTAACAAAGGCGATTACCGAGCAGGGGAGAGACTCACTTTCCTCGGAAAACGGCACAATTGCCTTCTAAAGCATCGGGAGTAGAGCCTCCCATTTACCGTAAAGGGTGACAAAGGCGAAATTAATAGAGAAAGCAGAGTTATTCTGCCAAGGAGACCCATTTGAAAGTGAAATAGAGGTCAAAACCCCACTCTACCGTGGAAATTGGAACCTGCCAGATGTTCCAGGGCTGAGGTACAATTCCAAAAGGGCAGAACTGAAGGATTATTAACCATGCCAGCTGGCATCGTAGAATTTATGTTTTCTTTGTTATGTGCAATGTACATTCATAACAGAAAACACTAAAAATCAGAGCAGGTTCAAAGAACCTGTTGTGAAACAACATAAATCAAGTCTAAGTGCAAAGACAAGAACTAACAGCAGAGGGCTCCCTTCAACGCCTGGCAAATTCTCAAGGCAGACAGACTCCAAGTGGAACCAGCTGCCTTTCATTTCCTGGAAACTTTCTAGTTACTGTTTAAAAAAAAAAATGCCCGTGCACGTAAATAACACAATTGTCCGTGCTTATAAGTGAATAACTAATCAAAATTTCATTTGCAATTTTAAAGGATATTTTTAAGAGCATTTTGGATCATTTTAAAGCAGAATCTACCTATTCCATATAACATTCCTAGCCAGCTACTTTTAACTGATCATGAAAAATGGGGGGAGGGGGTTAGGGCATAAGCAAGCTTTGCCTCAGAGTGTTGTCATGGCATCTGCACAGTATCCTTGGAGAAAACAGTGATTCCTCAGAGTGCGCTAAGGTGGTTGTCTGCGTGTGGACTTTATTATTTAGAGTCACATTTTTGATGTTGTCTTTGGATTGGAGGTATAACGGTAACTATATCAGGAGTCAGAAAACTTGAACCTAGTTTTCTAAATTTTCTAAAATTTCTAAAGCTAAATCTAGCCTGCTGCCTATTTTTGCATAAACTACAAGCTAAGGATGTATTTTAAAATTAAAAAAAAATCAAGAGAGATGTAATGTTTCATAACATGAAACTTATATGGAACTGTGTGTTAATTGACCACTAAGGTTTGTATTTCATCAAAAAGCTGTGGAAAATTATTTGCTTTTTGTTATGTAAGCATTTACCTAAACCTTAATTTGGCTTCAAGTCTCATGAAACCTAAAATATTTTATTTACTCTCTGGTTCTGAACAGGAAAAGCTTGCCAAATTTTGAACTATGCCCTCTTTAATGCTCTTTGCATTCTTAATAATAAAACACGTTGCCCCTTTAGCACCGGACCTGACTCCCCCAATAATCGGTATTTGCAATTGCCCGAGTAGCATCAAAAGCCATTGCTGTTTGAATCGAGACCCAGAGTGTGACTTCCGCTGTTTCCTAACCCGAACCTTAAAGTTACTGAAGATCCCCGAATGATTTGAATACGGCGTTTTGGAGCCTCTTAATTTGGTGCTTTGGCAATTGCGATGCCTGACCCCAGCTTTATCCAGCCCCCCCCCAAAGTTCCTTGCTGCTCCTTTAGGTGACCCAAAAGATCCCTCCCACTGCCCCAAACTTTGCAATTTCTTCAGTCCTGCAACTCCACCTCCCTTCTAGTAGCTAGTGCCCTCCTCGGCTCCGCCTCCCTTCTATCTAGGAGCTAGTGCCCTCCTCGGCTCCGCCTCCCTTCTAGCAGCTAGTTGCCCTCCCGACCACTCAGCTGAGAAAGTCCAAGCCAGCCCATCACAATGCCTGCCTCTCTTGCTTTCTGAATGCAATCTCTTTTCTTGGCTGTTTTCTTCTCTCCAACACCATAGTGATTGAAAAGAGGTCTTAAATCTGGCAGGCTTTCCTCTGAGTCCCCGCACCTCTTCTAAGGAGAGGCGTGGCCTGGAACAGCTTGCTTTAATCAGTCTGCTCTTCTGTGCCTTCAATCATAAAGTCTGGTTTAAAGCGCTTAGCTCTTGGAAATTTTGAAGATTACACGCGCATTTCCTGTAACTCAATCTATGGTGGTCTGATAAGCACCACCTGGGCCCTTGTTAGGCATTTGGAATCTCGGGGCCGTCTAGGCCTGGGTATCAGCATCTGCATCGTGCGGGCCTCTCATGGTGGTTTGTGTGCACATTGCAGTGTAAGCGAAGAATTGGAAGCGTTGAGAGTCACATAACACCAGGCTGGCTCTTCTTACTACACTGGATACACTTCTTCTTGCTGCCTTGAGGCTGGCTTTTGTTGCAACATGGCTTGCTTACAATTTTTAAATCTATCTATCTCCTATGTATAGAATAGTTTGAAATCGGGTGATGGTGGCACAGGCCTTTAATCCCAGCACTCAGTAGGCAGAGGCAAGCAGATCTCTGTGAGTTCAAGGCCAGGCTGGTCTACAGATTGAGCTCTAGGACAGGCTCCAAAGGTACATAGAGAAACCCTGTCTTGAAAAACAAACAAAAACAAAAAGAATAGTTTGAAACAAGAGGAGGCTATGGCACAATTGGAGGTGACTGAAAAGTTTCTGCACCCCAATAAGTCTCTCCTCCAAGACAGTAATCCAAATCAGACCAAATCAAACTAAATTAGAAAATGTCCAGGTTTAATGGATATCAATGCTCCCGTATGGCTTTCCAGCCCCCAGATACGAGCCGGGTAAAGAAAACAAGAAAACCACGTGTTTGTTCTCTGGGTTGCTGTTTAAAAACCCTGTGGGAGTGGTCTGAGCAACGCTGGGGAGGAGTCATCATTTGGAGGGCTTTCTCAGGGGTGGAGTCTGGACTGAGGCAATTCCCAGGGGATGGGGCTTGGGATGGAAATTCCGCCCGAACATTCCAGACTCTTTGGATAAATGGATTCCAGGGGCTAGGGTGAAGCCTAAACCCAAACATTCTAGACTCTATGGTTATATGGATGCCATGGGGCTGGGGAGAGGCTTCCACCCAAACAGTGATTAAGACAGAGTCACCTTCATGCAGCTTAGGAAAGCCTCCTCCCTCTGACAGGCATGACCCTAGAGGTGCACAGCTAGTGAATTGAAAGAGCTCCTCTGCAGCCGAGAACACACGCACACACACACACACACACACACAC
>LOEQ01005214.1:49022-59484 GCA_001685075.1 Bramus lutescens
AAGCTCTGCCCAAGGAGGAGCCAGGAGCTCTGAGACCTTTCGAACGTGCAGTAGAAACAGCAGGGACTGCCACACCTGGACCGTCCTTTCTTGTAACACTGGTGAACAGAAATTTATCCAGCTGCCTTTGAAGAGAAGCTAGGGGCTGTTTTACAAAGAACCAAGCAGAAGGTCCTGTCATATTAGAAGTTTGGGGTTCTTTTTGCTTGTTTGTTTTTTTAAATGCAGGAAATAAGAAAGAAAAGACAACAGTAAAGAAATAGAACTGAATGCAAGGAAAGTGGGAGGAGAGAAAAGGGGAGAGAGGTCAGAAAAGGGAGGGGACAGAGAGGGAGAGAGAAAGAGGGTGTGTGAGAGCCTGCCCTTACTTTGTAGCTAACCGGAAGCTGCACTCATAAAGTAAGGGGAAGGCCTCTTGAATGATGGCACTATGCACCAGCCCATGCTACAGAGGAGACATCCATTTTCTGCTAATGCCACTGAGAAAAGATGTAGAACTTTCATGGCTGGAGGCAGCTTAGTTATGACCAAGAGCTTAGAGTCGTGTGCCAAGTTTGTTTCAGAAATGGAAAAAGAATGAAGTGCAAAGACAAGATTTATACTCCTCCTTGGTCTGCAGCTGAAGTCAGCGTCAGTGTGAAAGATTAATCAAGTGTTTTGTGTTCCAATCTGGGCTTGCCTCTCAGGACAACTGATATTTAGTAGAAAATGTAGCTGAATATAATCCAACAAATGTGTTTTGTTATGATGTTCGTATTTTACTTTAAAATATTTTGGCTCACATGGCTTGGTGGGTAGGGTGACTGCCACACAAGCATGAGACCCTGAGTTCAGGTCCCCAGCATCCACATAAAAAAGCCAGGAAGGTAGTGCCTGTCTGCAACCCCAGCACTTGGGAGGTGGAAACTGGTGGACCCCAGGAAGAGCTCACAGGCCAGCCAGCCAAGCCAAATTGATGAGCTCCAGCTTCAGAGAGATCCTGCCTCAAAAACAAGGTGGAGAGTGACCAGGAAAGATACCAGACATCTGCCTCTGACCTCTACATGCACACACACAGACACATGCATGTGCACACACCACACACACGAAAATGTACATGCAACGCACACACCACAATAAGTATTTTAGCATAAATAGTATCTGTTAGTGTAAGTAGACAGAACCTTGTTATTGTTTATCATGGTAAGTGGAATTTCATGCATCATAAGTGGAATTTCATGTGTTGTAAGTGGCCGGTCACGTGGCTACCTGGACACCTACACCACAAGGGCTGCACACACTCCCAATATAATCCTCACCAGAGGTGGGAAAGTAGATTAAGGAATAGTCAATTCAGTCACTCACTGATTAAATTAATGTGATAGCAGGTATACAGGTGTGTTAATAGCATGATTTGGGAACACTTTTAGTCCTACAAAACAAATCTAGGTCTGTGTCCTATATCTTATGTTATAGCCTAGTAAAAGATTGGAAGTTTCTGAATTTAATATCAACTCTGGAGAAGTCGGTGTGTCTTCCCCTAGCAAACTTAGAACTTCTGTGCAAGAATGGTTGTGTGACACTATTCCTGGGGAGAGAAGAATAACCCTCTACCATACAGATACTGCCTGGGATGGTTTGAGTGAAAATGGCCCCCACAGACTCAGAGAATGTCGTTAGTGGAGGTGTGACCATGTTGGAATAGGTATGACCTTGTTGGGATAGGTGTGGCCTTGTTGGAGGAAGTGCGTCCCAGGGGTTGGGCCTTGAGGTTTCAGAAGCTCAAGTCAGGATGGGTGTCACTCTTTCCTGCCACCCACTTGACAATCCAGATATAAAACTATCTGCCCCTTCTCCAGCACCATATCTGCCTTCTTGCCACCATGCTTCCTGCCATGATGCTAATGGACTAAACCTCTGAACTGTAAGCCAGCCCCAATTAAATGTTTTCCTATATAAGGGGTGCTCTGCAGTGGTAGAGTGTGCTCTTAACTCCAGCACTCGGGAGGCAGGTAGATCTCTGAGTTTGAGGCCAGCTTGGTCTAGAGAGTGAGTTCCAGACAGCCAAGGCTACATAAAGAACCCCATCTCAGGGGGAAATAAAAAGGAGTTGCTGTGATCATGGTGTCTCTTCACACAACAGAATACTGACTAAGACACCACCACAGTCCAACTTGGAAAAACCAAGGAGTTTTGTTGGGATTACTTAACGTATAGGTTAGGGATTCCTTACAGGAAAAGAAAAAGACAACTGCATCACCAAAACTCATCCCAGTGTGAATGATAGCTCCCAAAATCAGGGAACCTGGAGCACACTGCACAGCCTGCAGGCAGCTCAACAGGCTGGAGAGTCCTTTCTAGGTGACTCGGTTGGCTCGAACCTCTTCCAGACAGCTGGGCTTCTCTCCGTAGGCTCCTTTCACCCTGACTCCTTTGAGAGTGACCTGCATCAGTCCTTCCTAGTTAAATACTCTCGGGAAAGGAAGGGCCTAGTTAATCTGGTCATTTTCAGGGACTTCCTGGAGCTATTCTGAGTTATTTATTTCCTGTCTTTATGAGCTTCTCTGCAAGACCACAATGTTTCAAGCTGGAAGGAACCTGCTACACCACAGGGGTTGAAGCCCTGGAAGTTAGAGATCCAGTGGCTGTATATAGAGCTTGGAGCAGGAGTGTTTGCTTGCCTTGTGCTCTGCTCTGGATCCAGCCCAGTTTAGGAAACTATCCACAAGCAAAGCTGTTCGCTCCAGCTTCTGAGGAAACAAATGGTTTGCTACGGTTGATGCTAAAGCTCCTTGGGCTATCTGAGCAGTCTGTTCAGCTCACTTTATGAATCGGTTGGTAGGCATCCCTCTCTGTTGCCTCCCTTGGTGCTGCAACATTAGTACCAACAAGATGGTTTCTCTCCAGTGCTCCCCTCTTGCTGGATTTAAATAAAATAAGCTGAGATCGTGACAAGAGAGAGAAGCAGTTGCAACAGCAGAGCCATGGTAGTAGCATGATGTCGATAGTGAATCTGCCACCTAGTCCTGAGGAAGCAGGGGAGTGGCAGGCCACTTTGACAGACACAGCTGAGGTGACTAGTCAGCTAGCTGTTCTGGAAAATGGGGAACCAAGAGGGATCTGGCCCGAATAAGCAGTGGAGCCTGAGCCATGAGCCTAGAGAACTGCCCAACCCTAGGGAACAGCAGGAGGGGGTCAAGGGAACCCTCAGCAGCCATGGCAAGTGTCTGAAGCCGAGCTGAACAGTCTGTAGGCCCAGACGCAAAAGCAGCAAAGGATCAGCTGCATGACTGGCATCCCGGGGAGAGGCAGAGCCACTGCAAGGGAAAGGAGGGGGCTTGATGGTGGCAGGCAATGCCTCCTGAGAAGCAATAGCTGAGAACGTGGTGGCAGGAAGCTGTCACACTGCCAGTCAAGCTGACAGTGATAGAGGCATCTCAAATACACAAGAGATGTAACACTGATCAAGAGTTAAGGGTCCCAGTACCTAAGACTACACAGGAGCTCTAACACTAGAGGGCTCCACCTACACACACCTGCAGGATCCCAGCCAGCTGCCTCGTAACCATACCAAAGAGAAGCTACCTTTTACCCACATCAAATAAGTCAAGAATTGTGCCTTTTCAAAATGCCCTGAGTCCGTTCACTATACAGAAATAAACAGGTTGAATGGGTAAAATTGCTGCTGTCTTCCTGTTGGGTTTTCCAGTGGTGAAAAGGGTATCTCAAAAGAGAGTCCCTTGGTCACTAGGCCCCTGAGTGTGGACACTGAACAACTCTACCTCCTGCTGACTTTGGCCTGATTCTTGTGACCTCTGAAGTATACTATCACACAACACCGGCAGCTGGGCTCCCAACCATAAACCTGGTTTCAGTACCATGTCTATAGTTCTAGAAAGGACACATAGTGCCACTAACTTGGGGCCAAGTGTTCATATAGCAAGATTATGAAAGTCATTTCTCATTCGAGACACCACAAAGAGTCCTGTGGTTTTGGAGAGGAAATATTTTGTTAAAGTAGACACTGACTTATAGGAACACAAACTTGAAATCAATAATTTAGCATCAAGCTATGTCGAATACCAGCTCTCAATACAGTCTCCATTCAGTACTGTTTTCATCAATGCATTATAACTTTGAAAGAAAAATAACCTTGACAAAATATATTTGATCTGATGTTCTAGAACATTCATCTATGGTAACTCTGATCATCACACTCAATGTGCAGCCTTGGCAGCCTCAAATGGTATCAAAGGTTTCATCTCTTAGACTTCTTAAGCATTGCTGTGTCCCCTAACCATAAAGAATAATGGTTCCTATGTCCATCCCTACAGGATATGAAAGGACAAAGAAATGAAAAACAGTGACTCAGCATATCATCTTAAAATCTACAAAACATAGGTGGGATGTGTGTAAAATATTAAATAGTGCTAAAAGGATAATCAAGAGAGCCATAACCTCATTCTTTCAATTACCTTTTATATAATCATCAAAGCATTTTACATCTTACACACAGGCTGATCTCCTTGGCTTATGACATTCATGCAGCCATCTATGGGTTTCCAGCAGCCATTTTGCCAGTGTGTCATGATGAAGCTGGTTTCAGTGATCGCAGGGACCGGGGCAAAGTTCAGAAGTGGAAATAGTCCCTATATCATAGAAATTGAAGATTGTAGTCACTTTGTGGTCTACTAACATGACCAAATTTACACATAAACCAGCAATGAGTCTGTGGATTTGATCATCTACAGTCAGGCCCCCAGTGTGGAGTACAAATAGCCAACCACAGGACCGCACGAACCGCTCATACCACAGGAGTCGAAGGGGTGACCGATGAGAGATGCCCTTACAAGAACTCGCTCCAAATAACCTCAAACCAGGAAGCCAAGAGACATGTCTACCTGAGAAAGCACAAAGCCATCAAAATCCAAGGAGAGCTTCCTATTTCCTAGTCAAGTAGTTGGTAAGACATCTCTGGGGACATTTTAAACCCTGATCTGAAGCACTGGCCAGTATCTGTGCTGTAAATGGACCCACTTTGACAGCATTCAAGCTACCAACAGGTTGGTAAGCAGCTCAGGGTGTTCTTGATACTTAGCAGCTGACTTGGACTCTCAGAAGCTAGAATTCTACACACCATGGTAACCTCTACTTCTTCCAGCTTCCTCCACCCTGAAAAATCAGGGAAGTCAACAGACATCTGTCCTTTGAGAACAGGTCTTCAGAGAGATGAAAAGTGGGAGAATTCTTGACTTCAAATATTGCTTGAAGTGTTTCACCTCCATTCTTTCTGCTTAAAAATTTACTTCGTATTTAATTGTGTGGGTGGGGGAGTAGTTGGGTGTGTATTGGGCATGTGTATTCCACGTGGATATAGATGCCCATAGAAGACTGCAGAGGGTACCAGGTCCCCCAGAGTGGAGTTAGAGGCAACTGTAAGCCACGGGTACAGAGAAACAAACTCAAGGCTTCTGCAACAGTAGTTGGTGTCCTTAATTGCTGAGCCATCTCTCCATCTCTGCTTTTTAATTTTAACACAGAACTTTCACACTAGGATGATTTAAAGGATATAAAATCTTCCCAGATTTTCACATGTATTCATAAATATAAAGTGGTAGCAAATCAATCCTCCTAGTTAGATCAGCTATCCAAGAATAAAATAGAAGCTGCAGAGCTATTATTCCATAGTGGCTGATTTTTTAAAATCTACTCTTAATATTCCTTTCCTTTAATGTTTATTATCATCATCATCATTTATTAATGTTATTATTGTTGTTCTTGTTATTTTCATGCCTTTATAAGAAAGGCCTCAATATAGTCCAAAGTTCTAAAAATAGCATGAACATTCAACTTATTGGTTGGATGAAGTCACTTTCCTAACATGTCTTTGTGGAGCTCCCACATTTGGCAGCTTCTTCATGAAGGCATGCTTGAAGGTGTATCACTGTGAGGACTCTCAGGAGAGAGCCACAGGGAAAACATCAATTTTTAAAAGCAGAGAAAACAGTGGCTTCGCTGACCTAAATGGACCTGACAGTTAAATAGCAAGAGATGAGGGAGTTGAACATGAACATTGGCTTCAGACACTCTCAGGGTACAGGAGAAAAAAGCTTAAACATTGTGTGGAGTCAGACCACAGGGGTCAGAATGGGACTAACCCCCTCATCTCCATTCCCCAGTACTCACTGTGGAAGCCTCTGAGGGTAATATCTGCTCTTATTATGATTTCTTTCCTTTTCAGACGATCCTCTAGGGATGGAGGCCTCGGAAAGGGCCTCCACATATGCTGTATACTGAAGCAGCTCAAGGACATCACGCAATGATGCTCTGGAGGCCATGCTGGGAGGGTGCATCTCAAACTGAAGCCTTGACTACAACACATCTGCACAACGGAAGCTCCAGCAAGAAAACATGGCTTGACAGACACAGCCCATCTGCTCAAATATGACACTAAGCTCCAGCAAGAAAACAAGTCACACCAGGCAGAGTTTAAGAGACGCCAGCACATTTCAGCCTTCCCAGGAATGTTGGGTTATCCTGTCCTCTTACCTGATGACCTTCGTTCTCACTTCACTGAGAAAACAGAAGCAATTAGAAGAAAAGTTTCGCAGGCTTCTACCAAAACACACACCCTTATTCCCTTTCAAATGTGAACCTTCTAGTCTCCAGCGAGTTGCTCCCTTTCTGTGGTAGGGCATGTCTTTGTGATCTGGGTGCCAGCTTCTCCATGATGACTTCGTGTTGGAGGTTCCCAAGGCTCAGACCTTGAATTCTTCCTTTCATTAATTACCTCCACTTCCTGGTAATCTCATCAAGCCTCTTACCTTTACATTCTGGTAACATCTGAATGTATAACTCCAAAAGAGATTTATTTCTCCAAAATTCCAGGTTTGTAGAGCCAACGGCCTCCTCTATGTGGCTGTCTCACCCCTCAAACTTAAAAGATCTCAAACTGATCAGCCCTTCCACCAGGAGCTGAACCACCCACAGCCATTTCCTTCTCAAGTGGAAATAACCCCATCCTTAGGTGCTCAGGCAAAAATCTTGGAGTCACTCTCAACTCCTTCTCTCAACCATTTCACAACAATTGGGATAATATGCTGACATCAGTGTCAGACTATATCAAGACTCTAATAAATCTTCACAATGTCCTTACAGTGTGGTCCTAGTCTCTGTCCTCTGTCCCCTGACTTTTTGTTTTATTTTATATTCTTTTTTGAAACAGACTTTCGCTAAGTAACCCTAGCTGAACTGGAACTATGTAGAGTTGCTGGCCTTGGACTCACAGAGACCCACCTGCCTCAAGAGTGCAGGGATTAAAGGTGTGTGCCACCACATCTGGAACTCTCTCTCACACTTGAATTCCTGCAGTAGTAACCTACTGGTCTTTTGTCATCCAGGGCTTTCCCCTAGTACTTGCTGTAATAACCCTTAAAAGGAATCCATGAAACACAAGATCTATTGTTTTTGTTTCAAGTTCTGCAGGGCAGTTGCCTCAGGGGAGGCCATTGCAAGTTCTCCTGGCTGAGGGAAACTAGCTTCCCAAAGAGATGCTTGGTTCCCTCTCAAGTGTCAGGGTCACCTCCTTCCTATACCATAACCTCAACATAAGCACTACCAAGAGTTTGAATTCAATTTACTGCTTCAAGGGACCATACTACTTCTTTAAGGCGGAGGCAATCCACAAGGGCTTTCTTGTCTTTTGGGGTTTTTTTTCATAGTTTGTATTTGATATCCTAATGAAACAAAGAATTATTTGAACAAATGCTTTAATTTGTCTAAATGCCTTTGTATGGTTTTTTTCTGTACTTGTTGGTATGCACCTTTGTTGCTCTTTTAGAAGATAACACGCTGTGTATGCTTTTTTCCCTCTTGAACACTTTAAGGTTCTGTTTTTATTTAGGAAAAAATTCATGCAATATATTTTTATCATGTTCCTTCCTTTCCCCCAACTCCCCCCAGATTCCTGCCTCTACCTCCCTCCCTACCCAGCTTCACATAGAAATGTTACCTGACGTTGACTATGTACAGACAGTGATTGTATCTGTCCCCATGAGTATGGAAAGCTAACTAGTCCTCATCCTGATTCCTGTGTTCATTTTGTTCATCAGATTCCCTCGGGCCTTTCAGATTTTTTGCTGACTTGTCAGTACTGACAAGGGCAAATGAAAGTTTATGCTTGTGGATCTGAACAAAATTAAGCAAAATTAAACAAAACAAAGCCACCTGCAAGCGTCCCCACCCCATCCAGAAAGCTGCTGTCCTTGCAATAACTGCTCTTCCCTCACTACCATGGTTTGTTCCCTGGCTTCCTTTCCATCCTTCTAGCTCAGAGCTTGATCTGTTCCTAATGGAAGGCTTTCACTGTTACCCAAAGACCTTTGCTCTGTTCTCTCTGATTGCAATGCTCTTGCTCTTAGCTAACTCCTGCCCTCCTTGGCATCATCACTCAAATCTCACCCCCACAATGAGGGTTACTTTCACCCTGTTTACAGCAACCATCTCCTACCCCAGCTGGCAGATCCTCCTTCCTTTCCTCCACTCTCTTCCTGCTTTCTGCTCTGTTTTCATCTCACACTCTGACATGAGGTGCAGTTCCTTTTAATGTTAACGCAATTAGAGACAAATGCTTTTGTCATTTTTGTTCACTAATGTAATCCAAAATCCTAGAACTGCCTTGCCTGGCCCATAGTGAGTGTTTTATGAACACTGATGAGTAAATGGCTTACCCCGGAATGGAGGCTTCAGTTTGGGTCATCCTTTCAGGGAGTGTTTACTGCCTTCTAAGACTTTTCCAACGAGAAAAAAATAAACAAACAAGCTCTCACTAGCAGTGATTGTAAGATCATGCCAGAGTGCTTCCATGTTTTGGTTATTTTATTTAAAATGCCATTTTAAGTCGTATAAAATTACATTATCATTTCCCCAAAATTTCCTATGTCAGTGTTTCCTAATGCTTCTTTATTACCCATCCTCACTGTGAACCTCCAGGAATATGTACATTCATATATTTTCCTCCCATTTCAGGGACGCCTAGGAGGCCCTGACCCCTATCTGAAGCTCTGGGTGTTTACAGACCTCAGTAATTAGCTTCAGGCATATATATATTCACAGATACATACACACATGTTCTAATTCAGAACTTCTATTGACAGTACATTTTAAAAACCTTTCCCCTTCATCTGATAAGTTTTTGGGGTACCTTTTTTTTGCTTTACCATTTATAGCAATAATTTTGGAGTGTTTCAGCCCCAAAAGAAACTTACAAATATAGGACAACCATATGTTTTAATCCTCTGGATATGTGTCATGTTTAAATTTTAACTTCAAGCAAATGGAAGGCAAAATAGAGATGTGAAAATAATTTCCTGGTCCAAGTATCAGAGGAGAAAAGACCCTGGCGAGAAAAGAGGTCTTAGGAGAAACCAATCCCACTAATACCTTGAGCTTGAGTTTGCTCCCTCAGAACTGGGCTCAGGGTAGAGCCCTGTCCATTCTAGAGAACAAACATTTCCGGGAAAAGCACTGACTATGGATGTGGTTCAACAAAATGCCCTGGTGCCAGGACCTTGATACTGACATGTTCAAATGTGATCAGAATGACGCATCCATCATCCATGGAGGGGTCTATCTTCAAAGCCTTTGTGGAACCCACTCCTGGAACTCTCTCAGCAAAGAAAAGACAGTGTATCCTGGAATGCTGTTAACAGATATCTTGTTTTACCTGGACCTGAAACATGATATCCAGCAGTCTGGAGACTATTCCTCAGCTGAGTGGCAGCAAGCTGAAGATGCTTCTCTCTGACTGGAAAGGAGAAATGGAGAGATATTTCTGTCCATGGGGTACTCCCATGACCAGTATCTGCTTGGCAGCTTACTTAGAAACAACTGAAAACCTCTGACAGAGGTCATGACACCTCAGCATAAGTCACAGGGAGTGTGCCAGTGTCTGGGATCACTGACATTGGAGTTGTTGTGTTTAGC
The DNA here is from genome assembly GCA_001685075.1 of Bramus lutescens. Taxonomy (NCBI): domain Eukaryota; kingdom Metazoa; phylum Chordata; class Mammalia; order Rodentia; family Cricetidae; genus Bramus; species Bramus lutescens. The sequence continues at coordinate 58,986 of LOEQ01005214.1, forward strand.
ATGTCCAGTTCTCCAGAGAAGTTTGTAGGCAAGGCTTCAGACTTGAGTTTGGAGGCCCAAAGAGTATCACGGTATGTTGGTGTTTGGCCCAGCACCCTGGGAAAAAAAAGAGTGAGGTCCAAAGGTCGCCCCAAAAGCTTGCAAGAACCTGGAATGAAGGAATTGTCCAACATGTGTCATTTCTATTGAATGACGCTAGATCATGAGTGTAACATGAGGCCACTTGTTTGTTTTCCTGGCCGCCCAGACTCCCGAAATAATCACACAGAAACTAAATTATTTAAATCACTACTTGGCCAATCACTTAAGTGTATTGCTAGCTAGCTCTTACATCTAGTATTTTATATTTTACCATAAGGCTCGTGGCCTGCTGGCAAAGTTCCAGTGTATCTGTCTCTGGCTGTGACTCCATGACTTCTCCTTGACTCTGCCTCCTTTCTCTCAGCATTCAGTTTAGTTTTCCCCACCTAGCTCTACCCTGCCCTATCAACAGGCCAAG
>LOEQ01005214.1:61488-77631 GCA_001685075.1 Bramus lutescens
TCTGGCCTGCAGGCATACACACAGACAGAATATTGTATACATAATAAATTTTTTAAATGGCCATAATATACTTATGCCACAATAAAATATTTTTCCCAAAAAATAAAATATACAAGTGCCATTCAATTCTTTGCAAGAAATGCTTATTTAAAATATCACTTAGATTCCTTATGCTCAGGATTATTCATGTCTAATTGTGTAGCATATTCTTAATTATAATTGTTAAAGACAACTCTGCCAGTCTACTAGGGACCTTGAGTCTCATGAAAAGCTTCAAAGTTTACATAGGCACTATGGCTGTGGATTAGTTAGCAGAGTGCTTGCCTAGCCCTAGGCTGAATCCTCAGCATTGATAAACGAAGCATGGTGTTGCACTCCTATAATCCCAGATCTATAGAGATGAAGGCAGAAAGATCGAAAGTCCCAGGTCATCCTCAGCTACATGATAAATTTGAGGTCAGCCTAGGCTGCATGAGATTCCTCCAAAAACAAAGTTTATAAAAGTTTACCCAGGAAAAATGCCGTATGCTGGTTCTATTTTTCCCACAAACAAGTGATTTTTTAACACCTTAAGTGTCACGGTGACCTGTGGCATATGACAGCTGTGCAGCTTCCCTGGCTCAAATGGCAGACCTGTTAAATCAGAGTCTCCCCAGTAATTACCAAGTGTATAGATTTCAGAACTTTCCTGTCTTAGTTGTGTTCTGTTGCTGTGAAGAGACACCATGGCCAGGGCAACTCTTAGAAAAGGAAGCATTGAATTGGGTTTAATCCATTATCACCATATCAGGAAGCATGGCGGCATACAGGCAGGCATGGTGTTGAGGCAGTATCTGACAGCTTTACATCCCAAGACTCAGGCAGAGAGAGAGAGAGAGACTGGGCTTGGTGCGGACTTTTGAAATCAAAGTCCACCCTCAGTGGCACATCTCCTCCAACAAGGCCACACCTCCTAATCCTTCTCAAGCAGTTCTACTAACTGGGGACCAAGCATTCAAGCACATGAGCCTATGGGGGCCATTCTCATTCAAACCACCATGCTTCCTGAGGGATATTTCAAGACAGATTCAGAAACATTACGTAGGTAGTGGTAAGCCATGCTTTAGGTTTGGGGTTTTAGGTTTTATTTGGGAGCAACTTTTAATTTATAGAAATGTTGCTAAGATAATACATATTCCATTTACATACCCAGCTTCTCCTGATCTTGGCAGCTTCCATGCTCAGAACTGCATCAGCATCAGCTCATTACTGCTAACAAAACTAGAGATTCCACGACTTCTTCTTCTGGGATCCAATCAGGCTCTCATTACATTTATTCACTGCAGGTCCCTGGTCATCTCCAATCTGTAAAAGTTTCTTAATCTTTCTTGATTTTTCAGGACTTTGTGCATTCAAGTATCTCGTAGTTCTTCCCTCAACTTTTACTGATCTGCTATTTATCTTCTTATGGTTGGATATTGAAGAGACAAAGGAAAAAGCTGAAGATTTCTGGTGTTTTCAGACAGAATGGGATGTTCACAGTGATGACATTTAACAGTGGCCTTACAGAACACCAATCACAGGGCGGGCTTTAGGACCGAGGGAATGATTTATCAGCTGCACTCACCAGACTTGAGGCACAGCGGATCTTCCAGCTGAAGCTGCTCAACAATCAGCTGGAGGCTTTCCCAGATACTTAGATAAGAAGATCAAGGCACAAATGGTGCAGAAAATGTTGGCACGCCCACCAAGAGCGATTTGCACTGCACAGGGACTGGGAGGAAATGACACAGACATTCGTCTCCGTAAACTCTTCGGTGTCTAGGAGAGCTACTGTCACAGACAGTGGGATGACTTACCCACACTCACCGAGCTTTGTGCTTGTTACCCATGACACAGTTTCTGAAGTCAGTCATTTACAGTGCTCAGGTGGTCTAAGAACAGCACACGCGTGTTTCCTGACATCTTAGACATACGGCGATGCTGCCCATGGATGAAACCTCAGTGGAAGCATGGAAAGAAACATCTACATTTCATTCCTCACATGGGAGCAAAGGTTTAGACATGTCTAAACAAACAACTTTGACTTATTTATTTAAGCTACATTTTTATAGAACAATGTACTGAAAACATAAACAACACCAGGCTGAACTGCGGTCTGTTTATTTATTGAATAGCTCATAAAATAATAATGTGACTCACAAAACTTTACTATTCTCTTCTGAGATTTCTTTTGATGTAAGTAAAACATACAGTCATCATAAGGAATACAAAAGGAGATGATTAAATTCAACTTTGTAAATGATTAAAACCGCTGGCTTATAGCAAATGTTAGCTGACTCTAGCTGGAAGTTTGACCCTATACTTACTTACCCTACCCTGCTGTATTATACTTCGCTAGAACTCGCTGTGATACAGTATTCAGTAGATCATCCTCTGGGACAAAGAGAAAGACATCCCTGTGGAGTTATCAAGTGGCAAATCATCCTTTCCCTCTTGGGGTTTTATTCAGAATACACTTCACAGATGCTCTCATTTCGCTCTCCTACATTAAACACCTAGAAACGCACTGTCGTTACTGGACAACAGAGAGACAAAATTTCTGCACAAGAGTAATTTAGTAGTGAACTGAATAAAAGGAACATATCCATCCCAAGAGATGAGGTAAAACAGAAGCCCTTATTTCATAGCAGCATTGTAGTGTAGCTAAAGGCAGAAGACCTAGAATCTAGGTTCCCCGGTTCAAAACCAGCCCTTGACCCTTACTAGTTGAAACCTGGAAGTGAGTTATTTAACCTTAGTAAGTCCTTTCTAAAAATGCCCTAATAGTAGATCTTATTGAAGAGGCATGAACAATGAGTACTAGCGACTACAATAAAAATTCTTCCTACATATACATTCAAATAAAAAGCTTCCACTAAGTACACTCTTTCACATATGTAGCATTCAGAGGCTTTAATCTCTTATAAATAGGAACGCTCCAGTCGAACATGGTATAGAATCTATACAGTAGATGGAGCTACTGCTCAGAAAGTGACCTGAACAAGGACAGAACAAGGTTTTAAGCGTCTAGAAAGGTTACCAATTTGGGAGGTCATTTTTAAGAACATAGAATTGCAGTTGAGCCTGCAATACCACCCTTCCTTTCTAGAACTCAGACATTAAAGAAACCTGAAACTGAATTGTCACCAGAGCCCTCCAAACTCCCCCAGCACATTACATGGCTTGAAAGCTCTCGGTCTCGGTACCCCTGCTGTAAAGCTGAACAAATGTAAGAACGCTGTACAAGATTAACTACAGCCTAATCCTGACTCCATGGGGGAAGGCTCTTGGATCCCCTTCAACTCAGCGCTGAGAGACTCCCAGAATCTCATAGCTGGAAGGACCAAGTCGAGGCTTTTACTGTGCGAGCATGCTTTACGTGCAGGCCAGAGGCCATATGCTCCAAAAGGAGCAGGAAGGCTTGTGAGGCTGCCAGAGCGCCAGCTGCCTGCAGCTCCAGCTTGTCGAGAGCAGCGTCTCAGGCAGGGCTCAGTCCCCACGCCTGGAAGACGCTTGCTTGTCTGTGACTCAAGCCAAAAGAATATAGCTGAGGGAGGAAAGCAGGGCGCTCCAAGGAAAGAAAGCAAAAGCAGGGTGCTGCCTGTCCTCATGAACTGCAGTGAGACTTAGTCCTAACAGCGTCTCTCTGAACGGGAAACACAGGCCAGAGACTTCACTGTCAAGAAGTGAATGCTTCACCAAGGTTTTGGAGAACAGGAGCAATGAAGGCAAAACACCACAGAGACATTTTCTTTTCTTTCTCTTTTCTTCCTTCCTTCCTTCTTTTTTCCAGATTTTCTTGCAAACCACCCAAGACCCCTGCAGTTCACTTTTTTTATCTCCACTAAGCACATTCCATGCACAGAATTTCCTTTTCTTTGAAGACAAGCAGGAGGGGCTATGCTGTGTGTGTGTGTGTGTGTGTCTGTGTGTGTGTCTGTGTGTCTGTGTGTGTGTGTCTGTGTGTCTGTGTGTGTAGGGGGCGGTTACAATTATCCTTAGGGCTCATCTGGAAAATCCCTTCATTTAGTGGAAGGCAGCATAGCTAACACAGGGTGGCACTGAACCTGGCTACAGATCTTTTGAGGTGGGTCCTGATCAAAAAAAAAAAAAATCAAACCTTTCCCAACTTCCCTATATGCAAAATAGGGGGAAATATTACACCTATGGCTCTGGAGGACTGAAAAGGCTGGAGAACACAAGCCAAGCTCCTAGTACATCTACTACTTGCCCGCACCTACTGAGTGTGAAATGCACTACCTAGCTAACTACACTGCTCTAAGCATGTTATTATTCCCAGTAGGCATCACGTGATACCTTCTTGACCCATACACCAGTCACTTAACAGATCAAGCCAAAGATGGCCCAGTGCTCCATGGACAGTAGCAACTTTTCTTTGTTGTAGATTTATTTCTCTAAAAAGAGAGGTTTTTTAATATGAAAAGTCACTAACTGAAGGCCCCCAGCCTTGAATATTCCTATAAAACACTTGTTATTACTAAAATTGTTTTGAATAAAGTTCTACATAAGAACACAGTGTTTGAGAACTTGTCATTGACATCATGCTAAAGCAACAGCGTGTGTTTACGTCTCAGCCTTCTGGAAATCTGTTCTCAGAAGGAAATAGGGAATTGTTGAAAAAGTAGAAAGTCTGATCTTTGGCCCTTGGGGAACTTACAATGTAGCAGAGTAATTGGCTATACACAGAGCCACATAATAAATACGGCAGAAGCACATAAGCAAACATTTATGCATAGCTATGCACAGCTGCACAGGTTTACACAGGTGCTAAACAGCATCGGGGAGAGAAAGCTGGGAAGCAGGGCTTTTTACAGCACTTGGCCGCTAGAATCCAGAACAATATAAGTTTAGAAAAGGCTTCCTTGGTGCTGAACTATGGTGAGGCCAAGGGAACTCAAAGATCAGTGGAGCAAAAGGAAACTCCAAATTATAGGAAGAGCAGATGTTACAGATTAGAATGGGTAAAGCTGAGCTGTGGTTGACAATTAGTCATTGAGTATGTCCACTGTGTCAAGAGCTTGGCTGCATGTGAATCACCTCGTTTAACTCTCTGAAGAGAGTTGGGGGAATTGAACGACTTGACTGAAATTGGTGTCTGAGTGTCCGCAAGTTCCTATTCTGAGATTGAAGCCCAGCTTGGCCTGGCTCCACACCTGCCCTCTACACCGTTTACTGGACTTCCTTACTGCATGTTATAATGAAAGAGGAACGACTAGGACCCCTAGGGAAACAGCCAGGGGGATTCACGACGGGCTCTCTAGCCCGATCAAGCTATGAAGGAAAATTGTAACATTTCCAAACCTTGTTGAAGAAGCCACGAAGCGGGGGTGGGGCAGACGGCCTACAGCGTGAGGCGAAGTCAGTTGGAGGAGGGGACCAGTGGAGCGCTCTACCTCCTCCAAAGCAAAGTTGACAAACTCTTCCGTCATTACTAAGCACGTTGCTTTGGTGTAACCACTTTCATTCCCCAACACCACAGTAAAAAGATGCCACCCAGGAGAAGGCAAGCCATTCCAGTTATGCATGCAGGGAAGATGCTAGTTAGTAATTTGCCCAGTGACACCACTTATCGGTAACTGAATGGGAAAATATCTGCTGCCCTAGTGACGCTTCACCAAGCAGTGAGTTCCTGTAGATCATGTCCTCTTTGTGTAACCATGAACACAACAGAGAGTTTGGGAACAGAAAAGCCTGGACCTGAATCTTATTGACTCTGTGACCTTGGATAAGCTTTACAAACATTCTAGGTATCCTTTATAATGTATGCACATTAAGTTTACCTTAGTTTTATGGAGAAAATCAACAGGAATTATACACAAGAAACGCACAGTTTGGAACATTGACAGTGCCCAAATTGATTTGGTATTGCTTCTGAACACATTGTAAGACAGGTGAGACACCTTTCATGCCCTTAAAAGCAGCCAGAGTTATCTCAGTCCACATAGCTATCTTAGTCAATACTGTCATCCTCATGCAAAACAAAAATCCGCCGCTAAGGTCACTTGGTGAGGCAAATATATTTTTCTATACGTAGTACCACCTATTTGTGTGAGATGAACTTTCCCAGGCGTCTGCAGTCCCCATGAACTCCAGTAACCAAATCCTATCACTGCAGTGGGCGGCCACCCTCACAATCTGAACGTTTCTCCTCCAGCTTTGTGCTTCTCTCGAGCTTTCTGTGAGGCCATCTCAGACACAACCATGCCAGGGTTGGCAATACTGCATAGCGACACTCGCGTTGCCAGCGGTTTTGTTTGGGTGCCGCGCTGTCAAACGATGTGGAGTGTGCAGCTGCTCATCATTACCCAGATAAACCTGAGAAGCCTGCCAATTAACCTTAGGGTGTAAGAAAGCCAATCAGCAAATGAAAACACAAATTTCTTACTTACTGAAATGATGTTTAGCTTGCAATTGCTATGTAGGAATGTCGATCTAAGAAGAAAACATTAGGTAAATTGCTCTCCTCCACACAAACTGATGTTTGGTGATTATCTTTTTAAAAGTCAAGACTAGCATTTGATAGATTCAGGTATTTTATCCTAACCTCAGAATAAGCTTAGACATATTTATTGTCTTTTTACATAAAATAGTATACTAAACCTTAAAACATGAGAATTATGACATACACTATTCTTTTTGCCAGTCCTGTGGCTTAAACTCTAGATAGTGAGAATTAATTGGGAAAATATTTTCTTTAAAAACATGTTTTAAAATTTCAGAAAAAGAAATGAACATAAAAATACAGCATTCATGTAATTAAGAGATCTGTCACCATAAAATTATTAAGGCTAGTTAAATGATACTATTTTTAAATCGTATTGCATATCTGTGTCATTGTGCTAGGCTAGGTGGACAATACAAGAGTAAGAATAAGAGAACTAAGTTCATTAATTGATGTGGGATACCGCTTTGTATGCTGTGTTTACCATTAATGAATAAAGATACTACTTTGGACCTATAGCAGAGCAGAACTTTGGTAGGTGGTGAAAACTAAACTGAATGCTGGGAGGAAGGAGGTAGAGTCAGAAAGAAGCCATGTAGCCCCACCAGAGATGGATGATGGAACTTTAGCCAGTAAGCCACAGCCATGTGGCAATACATAGATTAATAGAAATGGGTTAAATTAATATGTAAGAGTTAGCCAATAAGAAGCTAGAGCTAATGGGCCAAGCAATGTTTTAAATAATATAGTTTCTGTGTGGTTATTTTGGTTCTGGGCAGCCAGGACAAACAAGCGGCCTCCTCCTACAATTAATTTTGCATGAATTCAACAACCAAACTGGCTTGAATTGGTATAGTTACGAAGCATTGCTACTACACTAAGATTTCCAACCTAGCTATGAACCCATCATACATGAAATTCTAAGAATACAACTAATGAATATCAGTATAAAGTTGTAAATTTCATTGTGAAAGAATTATAAACACACAGATGGTACCAAAAAATACCCAGCTCCCATTTTTATACTTTATACTCAATATCAAAAACAGGAAATTGATGCTTGCCCATTACTGTGTTAGTCAGGGTTCTCTAAAGTAGCAGAACCTATAGAATGAATCTCTCTCTCTCTCTCTCTCTCTCTCGTGTGTGTGTGTGTATTTATATAAATATATAAGTATATACATATATGTGGGATTTATTTAGAATGACTTGCAGGTTGTGGTCCAGCTTATCCAACAATGTTTGTCTATGAATAGAAAGTCCAGAATCCAGGAGTTCCTCTATCCTTGAGGCTGGATGCCTTAGCTGGTCCTCATTATACTCAGGAATCCTGAAGAAGTAGGCTTTAACACCAGTGAAGGATTGGATTTGCAAGGCAAGATCAAGCAGACAAAAAGCAAAAACTTTCCTCTTCCATGTCCTTTATATAGACTTCCAGCAGAAGGTGTGGCCCAGATTAGATCTAGATTAAAGATCTGGATTAACAGTGTGTCTCCCTACCTCAAAGCTCCAGATTAGTAGATAGTCCCACTTCAAATTAAGCAGAAATCCCTCACAGACTTGCCCTCCCTCCGCTTTTGGGTTTTAGTTAATACCAGATGTAGTCAAATTGACAACCAAGAATAGCCATCACAATTACTAATAATAAACTATATACCTTATTCCATTTTCAGCATTTTTTAACCTGTCACTTGGCTGTGAGGAAAATGTTAATATATGATGGATATAAATGAAAGGATATGGCTGTCCACGGCTCTATGTGCTTCAGTCATTTGTACAGATCTTTGGACTCATCACAATATGAATATGGATTGTTCTGTCAGCATAAAGATGCACCCTAAGACTACCTTTGTGCTGACACTCCCCCTCGTTCCTGGTAATCACTAATCTATTCCCTTCCTTCCATAGGCTTTTTTTTAAGGTTATAAAAATAGATCCACAGTATGGTACCTTTTGAGACTGGCCATATTGCTCTTGAGAATTTTCCAGATTGCTGTTTGTGACAAAACTGGCCCGGTTGTTACTGGTCATCATCCTTTCACGACGAAAGGATGTTCAAGTTGTCCCCAGTTTTTGGTTTAGAATTAAAGCTGTCGTGAACATCCATGTGCAAGCGTTGTGTCAGCCTCTGTTCTCATTTCTCTGGGAAAAATGCACTACAATAGTGCCATGACTAGTTTGGGGAGAAAAATCATCATATCGTCCCACCAGCGATGTATGAAAAACCAGGTTTCTCCACAATCTCTCCAGTATTGATGTAGCCACTAGTTTTTATTCTAGCCATTTAAAGATAGGAAGTGATACCTGAGTCTGACAGCAGAAATAGAAATGTAAGTTTTCTGAAAGTCCTTTGCTGGGTTCCCATCCGGGGTCATGAATGAGACCAATGACTCACTCAGCGAGCATTGCTAGTAAAGCTGACCGGACAAAACGGTGTGCTATGTGACACACGGCTCACAATGCTGCCAGGACAACTGATGAGGTGTTGGAGAGGCAGGAAAGATGAAGAAGCAAAGAGGGTGCGTTGATTTGGTCTTTGTTTTTTCTGTGTTTGTGTTTGTTTGTTTGTTTTGTTCTGTTCTGTTCTTATGCTTGCCTGCTTGCTTGCTTGCTTGCTATGTTTTGTTTTGATTTTTTTTAATTTTCTTTTGAGGGGGCACTGCAGGGGTGAGGGGAGGATATGGAGGGACCAGGAGGTGAGCAGAACTGGGGTGCATGATGTGAAATTCACAAAGAATCAATAAAGAAATTATGTTTAAAAATGGCAGGTGGCTTGTTTTTTTTTAAATGTAGGAAATTTAGTATGTCTAGAACAGGAAGAAACAAAAGACAAAATGGACTACATCCAGTGTTTTGATTACATGACTTTCATGTCCCTGATAAAGTAATATCAATAAATAAGGATCAGTGGCTGTGAATGAGTTTAGTTTTCCTTAAGCAAACAGGCAATGCTAACTGCAGTTTTTAAGGCTTCTGAAGACTCTGAGAGAAGTGTTCGCCCATTAGCCTCTCTACTGGCCTCACACTGTTTTTGGCTTCTGACCCTGTCCGTAAGTTGTTAGCCTCAGCTTCAGGGTCAAGAGCTTTGCTTCAGGCACTCACTTTAGACTTGGACTTTAATGAACTCGGTGCTTTCTGTTAATCCAAGTGCTCCCTGGCGGAAGAAATTGTTCAGTTCCCTAACTGACTGACAACTTCCCTCTCAAATCCAAGTCAGCTACGCTGCTGAATATCTCCAGGGATGCTATTCTAGGGCTTCAGCAGGTGACCCTGGGAGGCGCCCTCCCAGAGTGTGATGGGTACAAGGCCTGGCAGAGATTAAAGCATAAAGCCCCAACTGAAGTACTGGCTGTGACTGTTATAGAATTTCATGGGAACAAGAAGATGAAATCTTTAGTCGCACTGCTGAAATAACAAAAAACTTGAAGAAGCAAGGGAAAATCAGTTAACACTAAATTTTTAAAGATGCTCTGAAAAGAAAGCACAAGCCTCATTTCACAGGGGGATTTCACTGCTGGAGAGCAATTTGGAGGTCACTTAGGGACATTCAGTTATAGTCATGCTTTGGCTAAATTTATGAACTGAGGATAATATACTAAAAAGAGACATTCGTATGGGCCCTGCCAATGCGAATGTGTGTGTGTGTGTGTGTGTGCGTACGTGCGTGCGTGTGTGTGTTGTCTTACAAAACTCTTCAAGATCACAGTTATAAACAAAAGTATTATCCTGGGTGTTACTGGAGGACTTTCTTCCTCCCTTGGAGTATTGAGAGCCATCAAAACTGAGGTATCCAGCCCAAGCAGCAAGGTCAAAGCAGAACCCTCTGGGGATGTCACCAATAACCAGCATCAAGCTGGTTCAGAGCTAGTACGACAGAGCAGTACCTAGAAACCTTGCTGAGCATGAGGCCATGTGCACAGAGGAGCCACCAGGCAGATCTGCTGGTCCACAAAGCTGTTTCCAAGGACCACAGAGCAGAATAACTGAAATCAGAACTCTCAATGGATTTTCAGTTGAGACTACACCAACAGGGATGAAGATGAGAGCAAAGTAATAATAATCACTGAAAGTATAATAGAAATTACTTTTAAAAAAAGCAATCCTGTAGTCCCATTGATGATCTTTTTTCCACTATTAGCTGTTTTACAGTTCTTTGAAGATTCTGAGATCTTTACTAGAAGAGACCATGGAAGGTGCCACAGGCTAGCTTCTTCCTTTTCACCTTTGCCAAATTGTGAACAGAGAAAAAAAAAAAAAGCTTTCACATCCAGAATTGAAGATGTGTGTGCGCGTGTATAGTGTGTGTGTGTGCTGGAGGTACTCATAGCTGGAACCAACTATTTCAACTCCCACTGCATCTTTAGTAAGAATCTCGAGGCAGCAGGGTCCTCCACTCATCAGGGCCACATCTGGAGAGTGATCCTGGAGAGGTGGCTCCTCTAATGGCAGTATAACTGGCTTTTTCATGTCGATGAACACATGCAAAGTCCTCCAAATGCTATTAACACGGGGAAGAACTGGCCTTCCCCAGATACTGTGTCTCTTCTCAAGTTAACCTCAAAATTTAATTTGGATAGGCAAGTGAAACATGAAATTTCCAACTATGTTTTCCCTTCCCACCTCTCGCCCCCTGCCCCAAGGTCTTTGTCCCTCAACCTAAAAAGTGGATTGATTTTCTCCCTTGCCATCTATATCCAAGAAAGAATACTGAATATGATTTGAAGAAATAACATTCTATTATGGAAACATTTTATTGTTTGCTGGTTTTATTTTTTGAGAGTGTCCTCCTATGTAGCCTTGGCTAGCCAGGAGCTCACTACGTAGACCAGGCTGGCCTTAAGCTCAAAGAGATCTTCTTACCTATGCCTGGAATTAAAGGCTGCACCATCATGCCCAGCTGCGAAACACTTCATTTCTTAAAAGATGACAACATATGTAGACAAATATAACTATTCTCTAGGCTGGAATGCCATTTTTAGGGCACAGAAGGGATTTGGATGTGGTCCCTTCTGCTATTTTTCAATTCCATATGTCCAGGGTAACAGCAAAACTTGCCACTTTCCATTTCTGCACATCTTTGAGGATTAGAGAGCATTTTCTCGATCCTTCAATTTAACATGACTTTGAAAATTGCCTCCAAATTCCAAGCAAGATTTTGGTATTACATCAAACCCTACCAATCTCTGAAAAGACAGAAAAGTTATCAGAACTAAGTAGCAAAGATTCTTTCCAGGGTATAACAAGGTCCATTTTCAGGGTTTGCCTTGGCAAAGGTGAGAAAAGTGGTTGATCCTCAGAAACGGGACAAACAAGCCTGGGCGTGTTTATAAGTTCCTCGTCTGCCTTTCCATCCGTGACCTCTTCCCAGCACCAGCTCCTCTCTTCCATGAGAACGAAGCTGCAGAATGGTGAGAGGAAATGATTTCATCTGGGTGGAGAAGGAAAAAAGCCTTAGCTGCCCACAATTGAAAGTCGAATGTGCTGCCTAAGAAAACCAGCTGGCTCGCCAGGCTGAGCCTCTAGCTCCAACAGCCTCCCCCGGGGATGGAACACACAGGGTGGGGACAGGGAAGGGATGCCTCTTGGTCACATGTCCTAATCACCTCCACCTTGGAACCCTTCCCTCTTTGTTTCAGCAGTCACATTTCTCCTCAGAGGAGGAGAGCAGCGCTGCCCTGGTCCCCTAACTTACCTCTCAGACACGGGCAAGCAAGGAAAGGACAACTGACTTTCTTCCTGTGGTTATATGTAAGCCTGCTGCTTAGATTCTTGCATAATTGTGCTAATTCTCAACCCTAACCTACAACTATATTTAAAAAAAAAAAAAGGACCTTTTTGTGGCACTATCCAAAGCCAGAAAAGCAGTTATCCTCGGAGGGAAAACACGTCACAAGGCATGTGCTAATGAAAACTACTCATATTATATCATCCTTTATCTCCTGCCTGCTGCACAGATGAGGTCACCAGAGGACAGTAAAATGGACCACATTCAAAGACGTGATCACGCAGAGAATGCATGTTGATGCATGTCAAATATGTAGTTGGAGGAATGGAATCAACCTCTATGTGGGTCTCCTTCTTTTCGGGGATCATTGGCTACTGGTCCATGAGGGTGGAGGGAGCAGAAGCAGGGAATAGGGTTCATACAGCTGTGGATATGATGGAGATAGCTCTCTGGGAGATGATTTCAGTGCGACAGCTCCACTTTAGTCCAGAGTATAGTGAAGCAAGAACCCACAAAGTCTGGTCAGTAAGTATTAAGAGGGCAATGGAAAAACAGATTCATGAATACAGAACAAGATAGACCCCACTGCTGACCCAGCTACCGCTGTCCTGACGTTCTGCCCAAAGGTGATGAGGACCAACTGTAAGACTTGATCCTGCTCCAACCACCCAAGAGAGAGAGCGCTTGTCCCCTCCTCAGTTTTATCTAGCCATGTATCCAGAGAAAACTACTCCCATAGGGGTTATCACCCCAAATATCATTAGCAAAAGTGAATCAAATTCCCATAACACTTCCTTTTTTGTCTAATTAAGAAGGTTCTAATCCTAATATAAATTATATAAAATGAGAGCAACTATCAAGTATTGTCCAGAAGGAAGAAAAAGTAATAACATAAGCAAAAATGAAACTATAACCAGCAAGAACAATATCAAGCAAGAAACACATTCTAGATGTCCAGACCATAGGTAATTGACAAATTTCAGAGATTACTCCAAGACTTGTCCTTTCCTGAAGAGTCTATGTCCTGTACCTAATATGCCCTTAGCAAAGATTTGAGAAGACTGTAGCTGTAACTCTTCAAACCCATCAGACCTGAGAAGGGAAATAATATTACCTAGGTAAGCAGGAAGTACAAGCAAGCAACTTCTGAAAAATGCAAGCAATGACTGAAACAGCTGGCTGCATGAACAGTTACCCAAGGTTTCTCAGCAACATTAGGGTATCCAACTTTGGCTAAGGCCTAAAATATCTGACAGACCATTTTTAGAAACAGGAAATTTTGAAGGACTGTCCTACCCTGTCCCAGCAAGTTTCAGCAGTTGCTTTTCTTTGTGTCCTGTTGTCCAGATTGAACAGCATACTTGTTGTTAGCAGTTGAGGCAAGGGCAGTTTTTTGCCCAGTAGACTGAAGAAGAAAATAAAGTCCAATATGGAGTGTCTTCGGTGCTTATTATTCTCTTGGGAGTAGATTGGTGCTGCCAAGAGCAGTCATGTCTCACATCAACTGAATTCTATTATTAAAACATTTAAACTTTGTATTCTATAAGTCTTTGAAACATTTGAAGATTACCTGGCTTTATGGAATATATCCTTGTGTATCTAAAATAAAACCTAACTGACATAACTATGACAAAGTATTAACTGTTATTAACTATTAACCTGTTATTCTTAATAACCTATATAGCTTAAATTAAGCTAAAGCTTCACATTATAAAATTAAACAAGCTGTAAACAGATGTTCAGTATAAGGACAATGACCTCAAAATTGTGACAATACATAAAAACTTCTTAACCAGAGGTAGAAACATATAGTGAAATAAGACAAAATTAACCTTATTTTACATGAATATAAAAAATCTATTTTTGTTTTTTTTTTTTTCAAGATAGGGTTTCTCTGTGTAACAGCCCTAGCTGTCTTGGAGCTAGTGCTATAGATCGGGTTGGCCTTCAACTTGCAGAGATATAGCTGCCTGCCTCTGCCTCCCAAATGCTGGTACCACACCTGGCAACATACAAAATATCCTAAACAGAAGTACATAAAGTATGAAGAAAATAATCTTACATTCATATCAATATATAAAAATATTTTAAACAGAAGTATAAACATATATATATAACAAAATAATTTTGAATTTATATCAATATACAAATTATCTTAAACATGAATAGAAAAATCATTTCACATTTGTATCAATATACAAGAATCCATACCAATGCAAATTATCTAAAACCAATAGTTGCTAACTTAGTTTATAAGTAGACATAATAAGCTACTTTATTGTCTTATCCTATCTCTCCCTCATTTTTCTATTTCAAATGAGATTTCTGAATCTAATCTGAATGGACTGGCCATGTGTGGGTTGGAGGGAAAACCTAAAGGCCACCCAGATTAAGTCGAGCCTAATCTGAATGAGCCAGCTGCGTCTGGGTTGGAGGGAAGGCCTAAAGGCCACACAGTTTAAGCCATCTTGGGTACCATATGAATGAAGAACCCTCAAAGTCTGGTCAATAATTTATTAAGGGGTGCACTGAAAAATCAGGATCATGAGTACAGAACACAGTAGACAGCACTGCTGGTCCAGCCACCATTGTCCTGCTGTTCTGTCCAAGGGTGATGAGGACCAACCGCAAGACTTTCTCCTGCTCCGACCACCCAAGAAAGAGAGTGCTCGCCCCCTCCTCAGTTTTGTCTGGTCCACATACCCAGAGAAAACCACACCCAGAGGGCTAGTGTCACCCCAAATGTCACTAGCCGAAACAGATGGAATTCCCAAAACAGTATAGGAAATATATAGGGTTGGGGAGCCTGGGGACAAAACCTAACCTGTATTGAGTGGCATGCTCTTATCATATAGCTGGATTAGTGGAAACCCAGCCCTATCAAAATGGTTAGAGCAGCAACCTAATTATCATGAGGGTAGCAGGGGAAGAGTGTTTGTAAGGAACTACGTCAAGGATCATCCTTGAGGTAAGTTAGGCATCCAGGCCTAGAGACATCCTCCATATAAGATTAGCTAGGGAGCAGGAAGCCCCCACTGGAGCTAGGGGGCAGTCTTCCATGTTGTCAAACTTGGAGAATGCTGCCAGGCCATGGTAGATTGCAACCTCTGACCAGAAGGGCCCTCTAAACTCTCTAGGCTCAGCAAGGCCACTATCTGGGGAGCTCAGAAATGGAATAGCTGTGGTTTAATACTTTATTTCCTTCCTTCTTTCTCTACCAAGGTATCTTTATCTCCTTTGTTTTTAAGCAGCATAATGTCCTTGTGCACATGTCCTGGGGCGGGGCGGGGGTCTGGTGGAAGGACAAGAGTTTCTCCTAGGACAAAGAACAGCTGGGCAACAGGACATGAAAACACTAACTCTACAATAGAATGTTGGGTGTTCTCAAGCAAGAGTGACTCCAAGAAGAGTCATTACCTTCTCTCGAGACCAGCAAGGGGCTATTATAGCCTCTGTGGAGAAAGCATGGGATGAGTCTTATGCTGCAGATCATTCCAGGCTTGGTCAGTTTGGGGAAGGAAAGAATCAAAATTAACATCCATTAGAACTGTGTCAGAATAGCTGTGTCCTATGATGTATATTTGATGCTTGTGCTAGTTGTTCAGTGAAATGGCCTCCAGAGAGTGCAGACTCAGCCATTCTCAAGAAACCCTTTCAGGAATCTCCAAGTTACCAAGTTTTTCCAAGGACTGGTTTGGAAAATCCTTGAAGTAGGGGATTGATGTGGGAGAAAACACCATATACAGCAAAATTCTAGTATCTGCAATAGACACTCAGGCATGTTATATTTTTTAAAGTTATCCCTACCAGACTGTTGTAATTGTGTGTAATGCAAGGAAGGTGGTCCAAAGAGGCTCTCTTTCAAGGAAACATCATAAAACCCATAAAGTGGCTTTTAAGGCTTACTTAGTTTTAGCTAGGGTTTTTTTTTTTT
>LOEQ01005214.1:82070-94380 GCA_001685075.1 Bramus lutescens
TGAAGGTTTTATTCCCAGCCTGTGGCACTGTTAGGAGCAGTAGACACTGAGAGGTGTGGCCTAGTGGAGTAACTTAGGTCACTGTGGCATGCACCCTTCAGTGTTCTCCCTTGCCACAAGCAATGCTTCACCCCAAACAATGTGTTAGCCTATCACAGACTAAAACCTCTGAAATCAGAGACAAAATAGTCACGCCTGCCCTATCTGGACAGTGAGAGAAAGCTGATGAATGCAGTAGGTCCTACTGGGGAAGGAAATGTATATATTATCTAATTTTCTTATGCCTCAACTCAAGCATGAGGACTGAGCAATAGATACTAAGTGATCAACAAATACTCATTGGGTGAAATTATCATGTCGAAATTTAAAATCAAGAGTCAGGCATGATGACACATACCTTTGATCCCAACCAACATTCAGTAGACAGAGGCGGGCAAATCTCTGTGAGTTTGAGGCCAGCCTGGTCTACATAATGAGTTCCTGAACATCCAGGACTATATAGAAAGAATGTCTTTAAAAAAAAAACAACTTTAAAATCAATGGTAGTTCTTGACTTGTGTTTGTTATCTACATACATCAAAACAAACATATTTATGCTATATAGGCTTATTATATCATTTATTCTGAAAGAATACCCAACAGATTAAAGTAGGTATTTTAAGAGAGTCAAGTTAAGTGGGAAATAAGAGTCCATTTGCTTTTATTTAATTAGTTCTATATTATTACTTTTAATAAATATGAGTTTCTTCTATAATTTCATTATGTCAGTAAAAGATACAAAATTCACCATAGATAAAAGAGGAATGCAGTCATGTGTGTCAGTCATGGAAAAGATTATGCCTCCTCTCCCTGAAGTCAAGTTTCCTATTAATGATACAGAAAAATGGGGAGAGCAAGCCTGTGTCTAAAGAAAACAAGAGTCAGTATCGCCCATGTGAAAGAGGATGGTGAGAAAGGGAACACACCTTGCAAGGCTGGGAAGGTCCAGAATATGTTCTCCCTCTTAGAGACGCAGAGACCAAAGTAACCATTTAACCAACCTCCACCTCTGCACAAGATGATGTCAATGGATTTGTCACAAAAAGGTTTGTGGGTGACAGCGACAGTTCAGGACAACAGTTTCTAAAGTTGTGTACAAACACTTTCAAATGGGTAAAGAAGCAGACTGTCAAGTGTTTATGAGAGATCTGGTAAAAGTGAAAACTAAGATAGAGAGGCTGTAACTCCTTAGCTAACAAGAAAAAACTTGGAGCTTGGGAAAAGAGCAACAAACTGAGAGACCAGATGTCATACTGATGACCACAACTGCCTTACACTGACGGACTCGAATGAGAACTAGGCCACAGAGTTGCTTCACTTTCTTCCTATCATGGCTAGTTGGTGTTGCAATTGTGTAACTGGATGCATGCATTGCTCCAATTATAAAAGCAGCATGCACTGTAGCAATAAAACATGAAATAAAATGTTCACTGGTCAGTATTCACAAGAGCCAAGAAATGGAGCCAGTTTAGATGCCCATCAATAGATGGAAGGATAAAGGAAATGTGATAAATACAGGCACATGCACATGCAAACAAACAACACACACACACACACACACAATTAAAGTTAACTTAGCTATAAATAAGAATGAAACTATGTTCTTTGCAGGAAAAATAAATAGCAATAGAAATTCTCATGTCTGATGGTTTGAAGAAGAATGCCTTCTATAGGCTTAAATATTTTGCATACCTTGTTTGAGAATGTTTAAGAGGTGTGGCCCTGGTGGAGTAGGTGGTGGTACTTGGAAGAAGTGTGTTGTTGAAGGTGGGCTGTGAGGCCCAGCCTTTCTCTCTCTCTCTTTGCCTGCTGCCTGTGTATCAGTATATAAAGTTCTTAGATACTTATCCAGTACCATGTCTACCCAATGGCCATCACACTCCATGCCATAATGGTAATAAACTAACCCTCTGAAACGAGCTAAAGAAGTTCCATTTAATGTCAGGCATCCATCTCTCTACCCACCAACCATTTGTCTCTCACTCAAGTCCTCAGACTATAAATTCCAAGTTACTATGAGTCAGTGATTCCCACCCAAAAATGTACAGCTGTGACTATTTACTTTTATGATATGACTAATTGCTTTTTTGCTTCTGTAACTTACTTGCACAGATACCCAAAGATTATTTTGTGTTGCCCTAACCACTTCCCTTGCCAGAACAGACTAGTTTTTGATCTGGAATAATTTTTGTACACTGTAAATATGTATTACTCTCATTGGTTAATAAAGAGCTGACTGGCCTATATCTGCACAGGAAGAGATTGAGCAGGAGAGCCAGACTAGGAAGACATTGGGATGAAGAATGGTGGAGTCTGAGGAGTCTCAAGCGAGATGCAGAGGAAGGAGGAGATGAACGTGCCGTGCTGGGACAAGGTTCCAAACCATATAGTAGAACATAGATTAAAAATAAGATTAATCTAAGAGTAAGAGCTAGTTAGTAGCAAGTCTAAGCTATCGGCCAATTATTTATAACTAATAATAAGTCCCCAGACTCAGGGTCAGGCTCTGGAAAAGGCCTTTAAGGTAGCAAGTCTAAGATGGAATTGATAAGCCCCAGGGAACCCAGACTATAAGGCTGCCACAAATTAAAGGTTGCTGATAGGGGATAGGCCCCAAAGGGAGCAATCCAAAGTGGACTTAATAGGCCCTAGGGAGCCCAGACTGAAACAACCCCAAATTTGATAATTGAAAGCAAAATAAAAATAATGATTGTTGGCCAATGTGCTTAGACTGATCTATGAATTGTTCTATTCTGTTCTGGAGTCTGGACATTTGGGGAGACAGAAGGAGAGATCTGATGGGATCATAGAGCCAGTCTCTGGAGGCAGAGGGGATGCTTTACTGTCCTAGTTCTGGTGTATGAATGAAGATGGCCACCATATGTCTGAGTTTGTCTGTTTTCCCTCTGGTTGTGCTGTTGTACTATCTTTTCCCACTGTTCTTTGTTGACTGTTGGATTGGTGTTTTCAAGCTTTGCTGCAGAGATGGGAATCAAACTGAGCACAGACAAATTCCCTCTGAGCTGCATGCTCCATTTACAGGGTAAGTGAGAGGCAGACTGCTCCCAGCTGCTTCTACGCTAGCTTGCTCTCCCACCCATGCCTCTCCCCTTTCCCCAGTTGCCCCCCTCAGAGCTTGCTCCTTGCTTGCTCTGTCTCGGTCGGTCTCCTTGAATCACTGAAGTCTGCTGTTTGAGTCCCACGTGTGCAGCGGGCACTTCTCTGTGCCCTCCTGTTTGCAATCCTTCTCCCTCACTCTGCCTCTGAAGGACATCTTTTCCCCTACTTGCTCTGTCTCCCAGCTGACTCCTATCTCTGACCATGGAGCTCTGGTGTGGCCACTCCCTGCCACTGGGCTGAAGTGATGCAGGTGCCGCTGGCATGCAACCCTAGTTGGCAGGAGGGTCCCTGCTCCACCGCCGGCTGCTTCCTGCCTTGCTGCAACTGGCCTGTGTCCAGACCTTCTTATTGCTGAGCCTTCTTTGTACACTGCTTGCTCTGGTCTCTCCATCTGACCACTGGGTTCGGTTTTGCAGCAATTAGGTGTCCATAGATGATATTGATCTTTAAAAGCTGACTCTGGAGTTGGGTATGACTTCTCTCTTCCCATCAAAGCATGGTTGTTTAAAAATTTCCTCCAAAATCACAATCCTAGGTCAGAAGGCCATCTGACTCCAGGACAAAGAGAAAAAAACATACAGCCCAAGGCATGACACTGTGCTTTAAAACAGCTAAAATAAGAACTTTCTGTACCCCAAGACATGTAAACTCACTGGATATAGTGAAACTCTATAAAATGAAAATCCATAAAGAAAGCAAAACAACATGATGCCAACATTTGCAGAGTTTCTGTAGATGTCTGATTTTTATAGGTTTCTATTTAATGTTCTCCAGGTTACAAATACTTATAATATTCTGCAATTAATGACTATAAGGAAAATATTTATTAAGCTTTTCAGGTTGTCTGCCTCCATCTGCAGACACACTTGTTATAAAGTAAAAACCCTCTGTCTAAATCTCTCAGTAAGAACTCCAAATATGCCTGCTTAAAAGAGTCTGAGCCCGACTTGTTTTAAAAATTCATATTTATTCTAAAAAGGCGATAGGCAAGGTCTTCACCTAAGCATCAGCTCACTACTCCCAGCTAGTTATATACAATTAGGCTCTAATTTCATGAGGCCTCAAGGTTTTCTGAAAAAACTAGGGTGTACAAGCAAGAAAGAGGAGGAGGAGGGAGAGGATGAAGATGGGAAGGATGGGGTCCATCTATGCAACAATGGAAAAGCTGTTACATATCCAGGGTAAAGGCTCCAAATATTATCTTTGCTAACTTTGTTAAGCTTTAGCTCTTTGGATAACAGAAACTCTAACCACTAAATCAAAAACTGACCCATGACTTGCCTGCTGCCTGGAGCCTGCTCAAACTGTGAACAAAGTCGTTGAAGAATTGACTGTCCCTCTTTGCCAAGCAAGATAGACACTCTCTCAAGTTCTTCAGACATGGAAAAAAATCTCTCAGATCTTCTGGGTCTGGCAGCTGAAGGCTGAGCTGTCTTGTGTGGCAATGAAATACTTAATATTGTCCTATATGACTTCCTGGAAAACTGATAACTTTTGCTCCAAGACCATCACAGGAGCCTCGAGTGACTGTCTGAGTAAGCCTCTATCATTTTAATTAATACAGAGGCCATTTGAGTTATACTTCCTGTTCAAATTTATCCTTCTAGATCTATAAAGATTTTGATGAATAACTGTGGCAATAATTGTACTCAGTAATCAATCACCTATATTTCATTATAAATAATTAGATAAAAAACTATAAAGTTATGAGGGTCTAGGAAAATGATTTAGGATGCAAATTGAAAAGGTCTAAAAATATAAAAGCACAAATAAGTTATGAGGATCTAAAAAGTAATTTAAAATTCATAAAGATCTGAGGATATGAAAACTTAAAAAAGTTATTTAAGGTGTATAAATGCAAGTTATAAAAATCTAAAAGAATAATTCAAGATATATATATATATATAAAACAATTTAAAATGTCTGCAATTTCTTTCCCTCTGCTATGCTAGTGTTATAGTAAGACTTCAAAAGTTCAGAGATTTGACATTGATCAATGGTGTTAAGATTTTCTCCTTCCTTCCCCAGCAGATTTACAATCAACAAAACAATGAAAACTGCTCCAAACACACCAGCCTCAGGTGATCTTTCAAAACCAGCAAGGCCTGGACTTGCTGAGAGGTGATGCAAACCTCATGCTTCTGACAAAAATTTCTACCAGCTTGAGCCCCAGCTTTGGGCCAGCCCTCCAGACAGCTCTAAAGCTACCTACACCACTAGCCTCCAAAGGTCCAGTAAAATGTGGACAACAAACCAAACATACCCCACCTCCTCCAGGCCTATGACCAGCATTCCAATCTTCCTGGGCCAGATTCCTATGTCAGTTGAGGAGCAGTTACAGAGGAGACACACATCACCCTTATTATTAACAAAAGACATGAATGTTAAGTTCAAAGGAAACTATTTACTCTCTACCCAAGAAGCCATTTATTTCTCTATCACAATCAAAAGGGACAAATGCCTATCTCTGGTGCCTATTGACATACCAAAGCTTATGCTGGCTTCCAGAGCTCCTTCAGTATTACAAATACCTGTTAAAATCAAAGAATTAAAAAGGGGGGTACTTGAGATGGGGGCTGGGATCTGATTAAATGGCTTACTTCATATTTACTAAATTTTACCTGGGTAAGCAAGTGTTTATTTTCTCTATCTTGCTGATTTGTGTATCTTAATGTTCACTTGTAAATGTCAATGTCAAACACTATAGATACCAGGATCCCCAAAATTAAATTCCCCAATTCATTCTCCTAGAGCCAGCAGAGAATGTACTGGACTAAAATCCCCTCCTTCTGTTATTCCTGGATGTTACCATAGGCCCTTGTGTGTGTGTATGTGTGTGTGTATGTGTGTGTGTGTGTGTTCAACACAATTAAGGCATTACCCTTTAGCCTTACATAAATGTGAATCAATGATTTGATTCATGGTTGATATGATCTTGAGCCAGTGGGGCATGTGATGGCTAAAGAAACTCCATTTTATGCCAGGCATCCATGTTGGTACCCACTAGCCATTTGTCTCTGACTCTAGTCCCTGAAAGATAAGTTCCCAGTTACCCCGACTCAGAGATCCTCACCCAAAATATAACAGCTATGATTATCCACTTGTTATGGGATGATTCATCACTTTCTTGCTTCTGTAATTCCTAACACAGATAGCCAAAGATGGTTTTAAGTTACCTTAGTCCCTTAACATGACAGAACAGGGCAGTTTTCATTTGCTTGCATGGATACTGAAGATCATCTTGTGGTTTTCCCCTTTAAAAACTCTTTCCTCAACCATCTTCTCATGACAGTCTCAAATTTGGCTCAGTGATTGCTCATCCTGCTGGTAAGCAATCAATAAATCTTTTAACTACAATTAGATTAAATCTATGGTCTTTTCCCAGGGATCGCAAACACCATAATACTTGCCCTTAAATAAATGCCTTCCTTTATCAGTTGCCTTGGTCTTCATGTCTCTTCACAACAATAGAACAGTAACTAAGACACCATGTTAAGAAAAATGAGTCAGAGTCAGGGAGCCATCCATCACATGTATCACATGTTCTCCCAGATGTAGAATATACATTTATTTAAGTATTAAAGAAAACCATGTGAGGGAAGGAGGGAGTCTAAAGAGATGAGGGAAGGAATAAGAATACAAATACCACATGCTCTATTTCGTATTCATAACCTAGATGTAAATATGCATTTATATGGACACACATGAATGAATACTTCACATACATGATATGAAAGCAAAAATTAAGCTATTAGGGAGAATTAAGCAAATGGTGGGAGGGCAAAGGAGGAACTAGGAAGGATATTGGGGGTGAAGACAAGCAAAATGCAATGAAATACATGCGCAAAGACATCGTAAAGAAATTTGTTTTTAAAGCATTTCTGTTGGTTTTCAGAGTCCCTCGGTTGGACTCCTACCTACCACTTTGAGTATGTTTAGCTAGCAGATCAGTCCCACAGGAAGGCAGCTGATGATTATGGCTAACATCCTGGAAGCCATTTCTGAAACAGATGTTTGACTCCTTCGCCAGCCTCATTCCAGAAGCTTTCTGGGCATGTGCGTGATATCCTGCCTTCTTCCTTGAGCCAGCTGGCTTTCCTGAGGGTACTGCTGACATCCAGCCATTATGTAACAGAATGGGCCAAGTAGAAGGTCGAATCATGACATAATGTATTCTCCACTATTCCAAGAAAAGATGAGAAGCAACTCTTTGAGTTCTCTTAAGGGGCGGGATTGGTGAGATGGGAGAAAAAGCCAGTGTTATTTTGGTGTGACTGCTTTGTATTTAGTGTTCCTGGCTTTGTTTTTAATTTTTTTCTTTTATGATGCATTCTTATGATTCAGTCCCATGTAGATCAGAGTTCACCCATGTCCTATGTTGGCCAGTCTCATGTGGTGTCAAGCCTACTAACAGTCTGGGTTTCACAAATTATTCACAGGGAGCAAAAGATGTATGAAAGACTTAATCTAAGTAGCAGATTACATAAAATCTGAGTTGGCACAGAGCTCACAGCTTAAACTACAGAAACACCAATCTTCCACGTGCTTCAGTAGACTCTAGACACACAGGCCCTCCTCTACACCATCACCATGCTCGTGAATACTCTTGACCATGACCATGGGGGGCTTCATACATATTTTGTTCAAGTACACCTTTTAGCTTCATTCCTCATCAGTTGTTCAGGATCTTCACAAATAACAAGAATAAGCTGCCTCACCTCTCATAAAGGGAAACTGAAGAAAATGAATTTCAGCTTCACTAGAATATTGTAATGAGATGTCTTCTGAAGAGCCCTACAGGTGACCTTCCGCTGAGAGCAGCTACCCTGATCGGGCAGTAATCATGACTTCCTATAAAAGTGTCCTTTGTGGTTTGTCTGTTCTTTCTCCGTCTCTGGCGTTATGAGCTTTGAAGGCCTGTTGTCGTGGGAAGCAGGCACCACAGAGCCAGGGACAGGCTGTAAAACAGAGTGGTGAACTGGGGACAGGAGACATCAGCAAATTCTTTTCCTTTTGTGGTCTCGCACAGCCTTGCCTCTTTCTGGCCTGCAGCTCTGATTCTGGCAGACTTTGAAGTTATAATTCATAATTCCAAATTTGATTTGTTGCACAAACTGTCCACAGGCTTTCCTTGAGCACCTAAAAATATAGCTCCGGGCACAAATGACCAGATCGTAAGTTTAAGTACTGCAGTGGGGAAGGATCTGGGGTAGTTCTTGATGCGCTGCTGCTTTCAGAACCATTTGCTCCTGCCATGGCCATAACAGTGTGTCTGGGGGCCAGTTCTTTCCTTGAACAATGGAGCGTGGATGCTGAACAGGGCCCAGGCTCATCTTGTCCCACTTTTTCATTTTGTAAAAGAGGAAAGTGAAAACCAGATTGCTAAAAGACTAGCTCAAGGCTGTGCTACTGGAGAAGCAGTTTTGAGATGTGAACACCAGGCCTCCAGTCCCTGGTCCCTGTGATGTACCTCAGGCCCTTCATGGAACAGTAATCACCTCTCATATTAACCCCACACAGGAAATCACTTTGAATCTCTTCAAGAGGCTAGCCAGCTGAATTAAGGACAGAAGTGTCTCAGACCTGTTCTAATAGTTGTCTAGAACAAATGATTTCTTACAGGTCCTTGGTGCATACCACAGTCACTCAAAAGCACTGCTTCCCTTTAAGAATGAGCCCTGGAAGTTCAGTCCCAAAATTCCCTATTCATAAACAGAGAAACAAACAAGCAGTCCCCTTTCCTCTCCTCCTTACTTAGAGGTGTAGCAGTTTTCTTCCCTGCCATGGTTGACCTCCTGTCATTGGTATTTTTGTTTTCTAAGAGATATCAATTTCATAATGATAATAGACAGGTTCTTTAACAAATAGAGTGGAATCTGGAACATTTCTCTCTCCCCATTGGTGCTGAAAAGTTAAAAACGCCAAAGGTTGATGATGTCAGAAAAAGTGTGATAGAAATACCTGCTTGCTCTCTCTTGTTCTCTCTCTTGTTCTCTCTCTCTCTCTCTCTCTCTCTCTCTTTCTCTCTCTCTCTCTCTCTCCCCACTCTGTAATTAGGTTGGATGGTGATGCTCACTTCAGAACCTTGTCAAGAGAATCATTTGAGACCACACAGGTGGCAGCATTCCGTGTACTCAAAATAAGGAAAGGGTAAAGCCAATGTATAATGCTGAAGTTCTAAAACTTCTAATGGATTAGAGTCTGACTGGGAATTCTTGGTAAGACGTTCTCTCCAAAACGTGGTCTACTCCTCTAGAAAATTCTTTTCACCTCTAGACATTCACTTCTAAATAATTTTACTGTGTCTGAATTTATACATGGAAATTAAAATAGAGAAAGAAGTTGAATAGGGATAAATTCATAATGAAATCACTATGGATAAAAAGAACTAAGTAATTAAGGCAGAGTAGTTGGCATTTAAGTCATTTAGATAATGCTAAGAATTAAGATCGGACCTATTGTTGAGGATTACAATGGGCAAAGAGGTGGGAAAAATTGGGCAGGAGCTGGGGTGGAACATGATCAGAGTATATTGTATAAAATATTTTAAGAAGAAAAAGAGTAGGGGAGGAAAAAACAAACAGATGGGACCTATAAAAAAAGGGCTCGATACTGTCTTAGGTTCCTAAAGAAAACATAGCCACATGATAGCCTAATTAGAATCCTCCATAAGAAATGTTAATTAATACTAACCATGTTAACAACATATATTATCTATCACTAAGACGTAGCGTCTGAATAGTAAACTGACTAGGAAATCAAAGAATACTGAATCATTCTATAAATAACTGCCAATTCCCTTAATTTTATAATCACCATCAACCTACAAATCATCTAATTTCTCCAAAACATAGTAGGCATCTACAATAATAGTAATATTAGTTCTATCAGTAATAGTAATATTGTACAGCTAAAATTTATAGATGTTCACTCTATGACAGGCCTTATTCTGGACATTTGTATACATGATCTTGTTTGATTCACACAAAAATTATATGAGACAAATAGAATCTACTTTTTTGGAGACAGTCATCCACCCAGGTCTTTCAGGGTCTGAAGTCTTAACAATAGGTGTGACCAATGACAACTTCTGAAGATCATTCATCACTAAGTAGGAGAAATAAGAACAGGAAGCAAAGAGTCTTTGGAGCCAAAGACTGGATTTTAACATCAATATCTAATTTCTATGGCCTGTTGAAATTAGAAAAAAACAGTATTTATTATGCTTTGATTTTGTTTTCCTTAATTTCTCTTGCAAACAGTTAACATCCCTGCCCAGGAAACCACCTCCACCCAGTTCTTATTCACTCAGTACAGTGACTTTCAAAATTACAATTCTTGGATTCCTACTGCTTTTTGTATTAGTTAAAATCTTTATGGTTGTTGATAATAGAAATACTATTATAACTGGTGGTAAAGTATATTTCTTGGTCTGTGGGGTCAGCTTCTCACAAAGTTGGTTCCCTTTTAGACTATCAACTATGGTAAGATCCCAAATGAAAGAAAATGCTACATCATACATAATAGATTATTTTTTTTACAAAACTCTTTGTAATATAAGGGGCATTGAAAGAATATGATCAAAGCACATTGCAGACACACATGTTTATGTCATAAAGGAACCCCTTACTTTGTAAAATTAATATGTGCTAAATTTAAGGAGTAATCTAAAAAGCACCAAAGAAACAAAAGCAGACCATAACCATGCTAAGTATGGTAGCACACACCTATAATCCTGGAACACAAAAGGTAAGACTGGGGAATCCTGATTTCAAGGCCAGTCTATAGAATGAGAACTTTTCTCAGGGGAAAAAATAATTATCCAAAATTAAATTTTTTCTCAATTCTGATACCCCCAAGCTGTCCTATTCATAGTCCTTCCTGTTTTGATAATGACAACTGCATCAAGCCTGCTCAAATCAAAAACATGTACCCTGATCAGCCTTGATCTTTACTTACTCTTGGTCCAACTATCCAGCAGAACCCACTAACTCTATATTCAGAGTCAATTAGACTGTAAGTCACCTCTAATGCTAACATCCTGAGCCCAGCCTCCACGGTCTCTAACCTGCACTATGACAACAGCATCTACATGGTCTCCCTGCATCTTTCCATGCAATCTCCTCTCCAAACAGCACACAGAGTAAGTCAAAGCATGGCATTTTTCTGCATACAACATTATAGAAGAAATTTGGGTGATTGTCCAGGCAGCAAGGAATCACTGTCCATTCTAAAGTTTTGGAAGTTGCTTACAGTGCACTTCCTGTTTACTTAGGTAATATGTCCTTCTGGAGTCTTTGATGGAGAATAAACAACTGCCTTGGCCTGTGATAGAGTAGAGCAGAGTTAGTTGGGGAAAACTAAACTGAATGCTGGGAGAAAGAAGGTGGAGCCAGGGAGAAGCCATGGATCCACCAGAGAAAAAAGACAAAAGCCACCAGTTGGAACCTTGCACTAGGCCACGAGCCTTATGGTAAAATATAAAATAATAGAAATGGGTTAACCAAAGATAAAAGAACTAGCTAGCAATACACTTAAGTATTGCTTGATTAAGCAGTGATTTAAATATTATAGTTTCTGTGTGATTATTTTGGGAGTCTAAACAGCTGGGAAACTAACAAGCAGCCTCCTACATAATAGCCCTCCAGATACCAGCACATTCATGATAAAAAAGTCAAAACTTTAAATTGATTATTTTATTAAGCTATACATTTTTCTTTGCTCCTCTCCCCTACCCTTCAACCCTCTCCCAAGGTCCCCATGCTCCCAATTTATTCAGGAGAGCTCATCTTTTTCTACTTTCCATGTGGATTAGATCCATGTATGTCTCTTAGGGTCCTCATTTTTGTCCCAGTTTCTCTGGGATTGTGATTTGTAGGCTAGGTTTTTTGCTTTATGTTTAAAAACCACTTACAAGTGAGTACATATGATAATTGTCTTTCTGGATCTGGGTTACTTCACTCAATTAGATGTTTTCTAGATCCATCCATTTGCCTGCAAATTTCAAGATGTTGTTATTCTTTTCTGCTGTGTAGTACTCCATTGTGGAAATGTACCACATTTTCCTCATCCATTCTTTGGTTGGGGGGTATTTAGGTTGTTTCCAGGTTCTGGCTATGACAAACAATACTGTTATGAACATAGTTGAGCA
>LOEQ01005215.1:0-11121 GCA_001685075.1 Bramus lutescens
TTGATAATAACTCTAAATTTTCTTTAGGTCCCCATAAGATTATCAGCACCCCAACCAGCAGGAAATAGCCTGGAAAACTATGCCCACTTTCCCAAAAAATGAATTATAAATATTTTCCTTTGTTTAAAAAAAAAGAGGGGGAAGTGGTACGGGAGAATTATCTGTATTCTGCCAATCATGTATTTTAATAAAACAGTGATTGGCCAGGCACGAAATATAGGTGGGTCAACCAGACAGGAAGTAGAGGTGGGGCGATAAGAACAGGAGAATGCTAGGAAGGAGGAAGCCCATTCCTCCCATTCCAGCCCAGACTTCGAAGAAGCAACATCTACCCTGCTGTGAAAGGTACTGAGCCACATGGCTAAGATAGATCAGAATAATGGGTTAATATATGTGATAAGAGCTAATAAGTAACCTGAGCTAATGGGCCAATCAGTTTATAATCTTCTGGAGATCTCTGTGTGATTTTCTTTGTGGCTTGCCTGCTGTTGGGTACTGGGCAGACAGATACCCCAACAAGCAGGCCCCCTCGTGTTACAGAATATAATAAGTATTTGGGTGTATATATTATCTACAGAGATTATTTAGGAAATAACAGAAATTAGAGACATATGAGGCTTCTTAGATTATTAGTTTTATGGGTTTATGTTTCTAATCTGAAAACATTTTCTTTTCTCCAAGTCTCAAAAGCAATTAATAACTTGACAAATTGCTAAAAGCAAATAATTCTTGTTGCTGTGATTTTATTGTTTCCTCTAAAATTCATGTTGAATTTTCATAGTCATTTTTACATTTAGAATAGACCACAGTGATGTGATTAAACCACAAATCATTTGTCATCATCCATGAATTAATGTTGTTGTGGCAAGGGGATTATCAGGAATGAGCTCTGGAAGGATTTTCTTTTTGTAGTTTTGCTTGCTCTTCCATAGTTCTTCATGGGGTGACTCTCACCACCTACTGGTACTTTGCCTTCAGCCTTCAGAATGATGAGCCAAATCACCTACCATTATTTAGCAAACACTCAATATGTGCAATCCCTTTGTAATAGTAGAGATGCATAAAATATACTCTAAGTGAAACTCAGTATTTTCTCCAGTTCCTACAAGTCAATATTCTTTAAAGAACCATTCATTATTTCTAAGACATTGATAACTCAATGTAAATTGCTCATTCTTTAGATCTCAATTAGTTGCATTAGTTGCAAAGCTCTTAGAGATATTACAACTGATTTTCTATTTTTCTCTCCAACAGTATGAAAAAGTATCACTATTTGTTATCAAAAATAAAATAGGTGAAATAAATTAGTGAGGGGTTGGATGATGTTTATATCATGTGGCAAATTCACACTGCTATATTTTCACCAAAAATATGAGTACTTTGTAGCAATGTTGTTTCTAAATCTCTACTCACAGTGAATAGAGTCAATAAGATGCTGTTTAAGAATTGTTACATGTATGTTACATATATTGGATAAAACTATTTTCTAAACTAATTTGCACAAATATTTGGTAGGTTGTTCTCTAGAGAAGCTTCTAGTTACATAAAATGGAGCAGAAGTCCTGCATCCTCAGATTATTGATGGTGGTTTGTTATCACTAATATTGATATTTGAGCTATCCACCTATAAAGTTTACTACAGTACTTGGCTCACTGAAGGTATTCATAAAAATATAACTGATGCAAAGGAAATATTAGGTTAAAATACGCATTCAAAAACATAAAGGGTGCAAAAAGACGTTTGTGAACATGAGTCTTTTGTTGCATATATACATGTTGTTGAGTATAGAAGGCTTATACTCATTTCAGCTTGCTAGCCATAGCACAATTATTGATTGTTAAAATAGGCATGACAGACATCTCCTAAGAACTCATAGCATGAGTATGGAAAGCACTCCAGGAAGACATGTTTACCCAGTCATGGACAGGGATAATAACTTCTGCAGTGGATTTGTCTGATACAGAGTAGAAATTCATCAAGAACATGCTCTTCCATTTTTCTTAGAAATTTAGCCAACATTTCACATAAAATGAATAAGCAATAGTTTCAATCATGTGCACCACAACTGCTCTCAAAGGCCATCTGTGATCAACAGCTTTCTCTGCCAGCAGGGCTGGGCTTTGGCCTCCAGTGACTGAAACACTAATCACATGTCGCGAGACACATCTTGTGGTGGTGCTCCAGTCCATATGCAGTCTGACGCTATGAGTATTATTTAACAAACACATCCGAAGAGCTCTTAAGAGCAAACCATGGATTTCTCTGAAGCAAACATTCTATCTTTGGTTCTTAATTTCTGCTTGAGAGGAGCAGGCTGGATTAAAATGACCTCAAGCCATTCTTTGTGAAATATATCTTTCTTGTTTGGGCACATGAAAAAGATGGACTACTTACTTACTTTTATAAGATGAATTAAATCTTGACCAAACATTTGACCCTGCAGGAAAAACAGCTTCTTTCCACATGTTTTTCAGAGTTTATTAACATTTTTATTTTATTGCTATCCTTCTATTGAAAACGTTGTATTCTCAAATAATATATGCCGAATACAGTTTCCCCTTCCTCTACGTCTCCAAGTTCCTCATCGTCTATGCTCCCATTTGCATCCAACCCTTTCTGAAATTCAT
Source organism: Bramus lutescens (assembly GCA_001685075.1). NCBI lineage: Eukaryota > Metazoa > Chordata > Mammalia > Rodentia > Cricetidae > Bramus > Bramus lutescens. The sequence goes on from LOEQ01005215.1 coordinate 2,629, forward strand.
TAGAAAAGAAACAGGCTCTTAAGGGATAATGATCAAGTTAAAATAAGGCACGTAATTCTACATGTTCTCTCCTTATCTGGGTTAAGCTTGACTGAAACAGCATTTTATACTATGAATGAAGACTGAATGGAGTTACTCTTAAACATCTGAATGCTTTTTTTTATTCACTTGGCTTTGAATCAAGAAACTGTATTTCTTTTAATCACATATCTATTTTAGTTTTACATATTTTAAGTTCAAAATCTATTTGACTCATTAAGTTGTAAGCAAAACAACAACATATAGCTGTTTGGAGACACACCCACCACTCTATGACTATCTTCCTGGTAGTCTATGGGATGGAATGACTGACCACATTACCTTCTTTGGAGAGTGCTAATTCAGTGACAGAGACTGTTCGATAAGCCAAGATATGTGGTACATGAGGAACATCACCCACAGTTGACCTCTGGTCTTCACAGTGTTTGTGCACATACATGCATACATAACTGCAGATATATGTATGTGTATAAGCAGAGGAATATATGTACACATACATAAGCACTCATAGCTTTTGTTTTGATTTTTGCCATGCTTTTCTGATAGGCCTAAATTATGGGATATCTCTCAGTATACTCATCTAGATAGGCCTACTTAAACATATTTTAATATTGTATATTATATTAATGTGATATTAATACATAAATGTATTTATTTCTTTAGTAACTAAGATGAAAGAAAAGTGAATCTGTGAGTAAAAGTTACTTCTGTGTGTATATTGCTATAGGATTTATAAATTGGTGAGGAAAAAATGGACTTAGTCTAGTCTAGAGTTATCCATGTACTTGAAGTGAAAAACTAATATTCACTCCTTACCACCTAATAGATATCATTACATATCCTCTATCATTCTGCATATCTGCTATGCTTCTCCATAAGATCCATGCTTCTGCATATACCCCATCTCTTCCCATATCCCCTATGTCTCTCTATATTGCCCATCCTTCTTCATATCACCCATTCTTCTGCATATCCTTTGTTTTTCTGCATATCTTCCAACCTTCTGAATATCCCCCATCATTTTCCAGAACTCCACCCTTCTGAATGCTCACACAGTCATCCAATCATTGTCAAAGTTTGTCATTATTTAATGATTATTTAAAAGATCAGAGCATCAGACTTCACTTCCAGCAGAATTGGGTTTTAATTTTTCTTTCAGCATGTAACTGTATGAACTTGCAAGTCATACTATGTCTCCCGTTATATCTTCCTCATCAAAAAATGGATATGGGAAAGAACAAATTTTTATAAAGGTTACATTTGAAAGCATGAGATTTTTATCATAGATACAAAGAACAAAAATTTCTTTTTCATATTTATTTATTTAAAGAAAAACCATCTTTTTTCATTTTACCTACCAATCCAAGTTACCACTTTCACCCCTCCCCCCATTCCCTACACCTACCCTCCCACTCCACCCCCATCCAATCCTCAGAGAGGGTAAGGGACATTGCTTTGTGGAAGTTTCAATGCCCTCCCTACTATATCTAGGCTGAGCAAGGTATTCGTCCAAAGAGAATAGGTCACCAAAAAGCCAGTACATGCAGGAGGGATAAATCCTGGTGCCACTGGAAGTGGCCCCCTCAGTCTGCCCTAGCCATGCAACTGTCAATCATATTCAGAAGGTCTAGTTTTGTCTTATGCTGGTTCCTCCCAGTCTGGCTGGATTTGGTAAGCTCCCATTAGCTCAGGTAGACTGTTTCAGTGGGTGAACCCATCATGGTCTTGACCTATTTACTGATATTCTCATTCCTCCCACTCTTCAACTGAACTTTGGGAGCTCAGTTCAGTGCTCTGATGCAGGTCTCTGCCTGTTTGAATCAGTTGCTGGACAAAGGTTCTATGGTGATATTTAAGATATTCATCAGTCTGACTACAGGGCAACTCAAGATCGGGCCCCCTCTCCTCTGATGCTTAGGGTCTTGGCTGGGGTCATCCTTGTGGATTCCTGAGAATTTCTTTAGAGCCAGGTTTCTTGCTAACCCTTTAATGGCTCCATCAATCAAGATATCTCCTTTCTTGTTCTTATCTCTGCCCTTCCTCCATCTCCACTATCCCGTTCCCTCAATTTCTCCTCACCCCTTCCCTTCTCCTCCTCTTCCCCTTCAACCCTCCCTTCTCTCCCCACCCCATGCTTCCAATTTTGTCAGGCAACCTTGTCTGTTTCCATTTTCCAGGTGTATCTATATATGATTTTCTTTGGGTTCACCTTATTACCTAGCTTCTCTAGGCTCAATGTCCTGTTTATAACTAATATACACTTATGAGTGAGTACACATCTTTTGCATCTGGGTTACCTCACTCATGATAGTGTTTTCTAATTCCATCCATTTGCATGCAAAATTCAAGGTGTCATTATTTTTTACCACTCAGTAATACTCTAATGTGTAAATGTCCCATATTTTCTTTATCCATTCTTTGATTGAGGGGCATCTAGGTTGTTTTCAGGTTCTGGTTATTACAAATAGTGCTTCTATCTTGTATCAACTTGTTTACGAAAACATCATACTAACTTGTAGAAAACCGTATATGCCCAAAAGTGGTATTGCTGGATCCTGAGGCAGGTTGATTCTCAGTTTTCTAAGAAACTGCCATACTGATTTCCAAAGTGGTTGTACAAGTTTGCATTCCCACCAGCATGGATGAGTGTTCCCCCTGCTCCACATCCTCTCCAGCATAAGCTATCATTGGTGTTTTTGATCTTAGTCATTCTGATAGGTGAAAGATGGTATATTGGCATTGTTTTAATTTGGATTTCCCTGATGGCTAAGGATGTTCAACATTTCTCTAAGTATCTTTTGACCATTTGAGATTCTTCTGTTGAGAATTCTCTCTTTAGTTCTGTGCCCCATTTTTAATTGGGTTATTTAGAATTTTGATGTCTAATTTCTTGAGTTCTTTATATATTTTAGAGATCAGTCCTTTGTCTGATGTGGGGTTGGTGAAAATCTTTTCCCATTCAATAGGCTGCTTTTTCGTCTTATTGACTGTGTCCTTTGCTTTACAGAAGCTTCTCAGCTTCAGGAGGTCCCATTTATTTACTGTTGCTCTCAATGTCTGTGCTACTGGGGTTCTATGTAGGAAGTGGTCTCCTGTGCCCATGAATTGACGATTACTATTCACTTTCTCTTCTACCAGGTTTAGTGTGGTTGGATTTATATTGACGTCTTTAATTCGTTTGAACTTGAATTTTGTGCATGGGGATAGATATGGATCTATTTTCATTCTCCTATCTGTTGATATCCAGGTATGCCAGCACCATTTGTAAACAAAACTTCTTAAGTGGTTGTTGTTTTTCTAACTAATGGCAAAGAATCATTTTCAGTAACATTGATCATTCATAGAATCATATAATGGAGTGAGACATACAAAAGCACACCAAAGATGACATCATTGAGTCTATAATGAGAACACACCTGGGAGACAGAACATCAGGAGTGTAAAAAGTGTTATTCCCTCAACTGGCAATTGACCTCTCATATGATGGTTATCTCTACTAAGAAAGAAAGGCTTTACATGTCATATATCATGTGAGTTCTATAATATTTGGTGGGACCCTAAAACACAGTCTCTGCCATGTCTGTGTGTTTGTATATGAATCCAAATACATTTAAGTATAAAACTGTTCTAAAGTACTTTAGTCAGAAAACACTATCAATAAAACAGATTACTCTGCCTGTTGTTACTCTGCCAACTCAGAATCATTACTGCTGTAATAGCTCTCTTCTATTTCTAATTTCATACATCATACAGTAAAATGCTATATCATTCACAAGCAGCATGATTTCCCTCATGTTAGCCTTGTTATAAGATTACTACGCTGTTTCCAATTTTTTGCCCTTAAAATATAAATACATGATTATCATTGTCTTTATTTTGTTTTGACCATGAAGTATGAGAACACTCTTCAATTCAATTCCAAACGACCTTTCCTGAAGATCATGAAGAAATTAAAAACATCATTTTAAAACTTAGTTGATATGGGTTCTCCCAACAATATGATGCCTGCAATTTAAAATCCTTGTTGGAAATGTGAATTACTTGGTTATTGCAGATGTCCCATTACCATAGTAAAAAATACACAACAAACACAACAAAACACCTGTCTGATGAATAGAGCTTTGTAAAAAATTAAAAGTTGCATTTCTGCCCTTCAATTATACCACACAAAAAGGAAACATTAAAACATTTCCAATTTTCTCACATCTAAATCAATACATCCATACATGTTCCAGGCATTGAAAACAAGGGGTCAAATCCTGTACATTTTATAATGCTGTGGATTTGTATTGAAAATCAATGACTCCACTTACTAACTATAAAGAATATCAGTTCCCAGATACATTATGGGGGAAAGCCTAAATCACAGCAAATCTTCAAGTGTGCAGTACTTGCTGGTTCCTTAAAGATTTTGAAACCATGGCCAAATTGTCTAGAAAAGTAGCAGGTGTTCCTGAGTACAGGTCGTGAGGAAGGGAAAGAAAAGCAGAAGCTGTGCCAAATTTGATTTACTGAGTTCTGCTATTGCATTAGTTCAAATCAAAAAGGAAGGATGCATGACATTTTTGAGGTCAATATCAGGTGCACTTACAAATCTTTTGGAGCATATTATAGTTAAATTCCCAGATGTATTTAACTTATTTTTGCCACAATGATATAATGGTGGGAATACAAGTTACATCTTTGAATATAGGTTCCTGCAAATCTTTAAAGAGGCAAGTGGACAGTGATTAGCCATTCCCAGTAATAAGCTAACTAATTCATATCTGGAATAATAGTGGAACAATAAGCTGGAGTAGTAATGGGCTACTCCATGCTGGTTAGACACCTATATTATCTTACATATTTCACAGAAATAAAATGTAGGAATGAATTATTTATTTCTCAATGAGTAAATTTTATGAGAGGATACAATTTAAAATAATTGTGCATGAGGGTAGAAATAGCCAGGATCTGTAATGGTATGAATAGTGCTTCCCAAATTTATATATATATATAAGGAATATTAGCATCAAACCACAGTTGAAAATAGGTTGTTATGGACATAATTAGTTAAAGAGCTCAAAGTAAAATCATTCTGGATTTAAGTTGACCACAATATCACTAAATAATATTTAAAACATTAGTATGTGATTTGTATTTGATATTCCATATGGCTTTCATTAAATACAAATTATTCTCTGATATGACTGTCTGATTGATAAAGATCTACTACTTAAAGTTATTTGTTATTTTAAACACTCTTTTCAATTTAAGTAATACTCTAAGGAAGATGATTTTTCTTTAAAGTATTCCAAAAATAGGATTATACCTTAAGGCAAGTCTAATATATGAAGAACTAGACCTGTATTGTATCTCTGTTTCAAAAATGTATACACACAATGTTTATATACTTATCTGTATGTGAACATAACAATTACACACATTATTTTTCCAAGAATCTTCTTGTACGTTATGTCCTAAAACAGTATATGGAAATTTATATTACTCTTGTGTTTCCTAAAAACAGCACTGCCACTTATTTTTACTACTACAATAATCAAAGAAAATAATCACTAATTTAACTTCTGTTTCTGTATTTGTAAACAAATTTGAACTTTTTATCATGTTTTAGCAATTAATCATGCTTTGAATTGATTTCCAGTCCTTTCTCTGTTTTGTGTTCATCTTTTATTTCATAAACAAAATTTATTTCATGTTTATAATGTTTTAATGTTCAGAAGAATTGAATGACAAGAAAGTGTAAAGGACCGAAAAATTTGTATTCTATAAAAAAAGAGTTAAAATAAAATATCCTTACATGTATTTATGTCTTATATTAATTCATAGAAATATTAAAATATTTTTAGCAAAAATTTTAAAAACTGATTTTTTTCCTCAAAGTAACGACATCATTTTAAGTGCTCTAATAAGCACACGGGCTTTACTTTAACATCAATTATTTTTATATTTCATATTATTTCTTTGTGGTTGAAGAAAATACATCACAGCTTGAATAATTTTTTCTGAAAAAAACTGAAAGCTTGGCTTTTAAAAAGCTTTACAAAGAGTGTGTTGGAATGTCATAACTGGCTTTTAAGTTCAACCACACCCACCTAGAATTGTGTTCAGTTTTAAAATTGGCAATGTTCTATTCTATAATCTCTCCTGGTAACATTCTCCCTCACGGTTCTCACAATTTTGTTCAGACAAAATTTCCATGGGAACAAACTATGTTATTCTAAAGTTAATGATTATAGGCTAAGGAATAGGCAAATAATAATTCCTGCATGTGTATGCATGCATGTGCAACCGTGTGTGCATGTGTGTGTGTGTGTGTTCATGTGCACGTATACATGCATGATATTATTTTACAAAACATTTACTGGCTATTTGCACAGAGTAAAGGAAAAATAAGTGATTAATTTCCCCCATCAGAGACAATTTATTCACTAGACACACGTAGATTTATATGGAAAATCAATGACTCGACTGCCTTCCTTACTATAAGGAATAACAGTTTTCATTGTCTCTAATCTCATGATCATGTGCTGTGATGCTGTGATAGTTTATCTTCTCTTGTCAGCAACACTTGATTTAGGGACACTTGGGAACCCTTCCTTTGAGAAAATCTACACAGCAATTCCAGGAAAGTTTAACAGAAGTACAAAGACCCATCCTCAGTATGGGTGTCACCTTCCCATGGCTGGAGTTTCAGGTTGAATAAGCTGATCATTAGCATCTAAGTGTCTCAGCTTCCTGACTGTGAGGACACTGTGGTCAGTACCTCATGTCTCTGCTGCCACAATTTCCCCTTTATGATGGGCTATACATTGAAAACATTGGCCAAAATAAACTCTTATTTTCTTAAATTACTTTCGTCAAGTATTTCACCCCAGCAATGAGAAAGGAACCCATATAGGAAATTGGTCCCTATTAGTTAGAAAGTGATCTAACAAAGATGATCATGTGGTATACGGGCATTGGAATTGGTTTGTGGGAGGGATGTAGAAGAACTTAAAGCTGAAGAGTAGAAACGCTCTTGAATACTGTAAGCAAAGCAATTCCGGAGTGTGGGATTATCACACTCTCCAGTGGGCATTTCTGCTAATAGAAATGCAGACAGTGAATTTTGTGCTTGGGAGGTTCTGCACTGGAACAAAGATTCTACTGGGAACTGTGCTAAATGTCTTTGATGCTATATTCTGCCAAAAAAATCTGACTGTATTCTGTCCATATCCTGAAAAAATAAAGTGAGGTCAAATGTAAAGGTAATGGACTAAATAGTTTGCTATATTAAGAGTATACCGTCGAGGCTGGGACCCTGGTTGGAAATAGAATCAGTAATTGTTAAAGAAATTGATGCCACCAAAAAGAAACCTGCTCTTGTGCACTGGCGAAATAGTAAAGGTCTCCTTAAGGCAACTCATCAGGGGTTCCACCCTATAAAAGTTCAGGTTAAGATGAAATAGAGCATGAATTGAGAATTATGCTAACGGATTTCCTTGATCAAAACAACCACTTCAGAGAGTTCAGTCATCAAAGGAAACCGAAGCTACTATATCTTGGCAGAAGGCATTGAGCACATATCTGTAGCTGGTGGCAGATAGTGCACTCCATGCACTGCTGGCTTTCCAGGCATGCAAAACGAAAGAGACAGTGAACATAACATGGAGGTGAAAAACAGGATACTAGAAAGTTGCTGAGGCAATGTATAACAGGGTTAGATTCTCTGGAAGTAAGCTTGAGCTGTGGACGAAGTCCCATGGCATTAAGCAGTGACAGTGAAAGGCATTGCAGTGGAAACTTGGGTTGTGCTTATGGCAGAGACGTGAACTAAATGCTCGGAGAGCTGAGGCTTAGGAATTGGACTGACACAAGGGAGTCATTACGAATTTAGCTTGTGGAGGATTTGGATGTGCAGGACTACCCAAAGACAGTGGAGACCAGATGATGTCTCCAAGTATTCCAGATGCTCGCCATGGAGCTTAAGAATTTGGTGGTTACCTACTCTGTGTGACATGAATGAAATCTATTGTGTTCAATCATGCTTCCTTAAAACACAATATGTTATTTCATTTTTCCATATTAAGTATTAAGCACAATGGTAAAAGAGAAACCTGTTAATTCTAACACAAACACACAAACACACAGAAAATGGGGAATGCCAATGAATCACTGGCACCTTTGTAATAAACAAGACAAAGGACAAACATTTCTTGATTCATTGTTTAAGTGGATATTATATTCTAAGTGATAAAATACCTAATAAAAATTAATAAATAATATATATGGCAGTGATGTTAAAAGTCCATAGTTATTAGCTTGTATATAATTTTTTATAAGAGTTCAAGGATAAGGTGGCTTTTTGTCTTAATAACAGTGTCCTTGGCTTTACAGAAGCTTCTCAGTTTTAGGAGATCCCATTTATTCAATATTGCCCTTATTGTCTGTGCTACTGGGGTTCTATGTAGG
>LOEQ01005215.1:12566-35455 GCA_001685075.1 Bramus lutescens
ACATGAGCAAGGAAGTCAGGACAGCGAGGGGTGCGCCCACCCACTGAGATGGTGAGGCTGATCTAATGGGAGCTCACCAAGGCCAGCTGGACCTGGGCTGATGGAGCATGTGATCAAACCGGACTCTCTGAACGTGGCTGACAATAAGGGCTGACTGAGAAACCAAGGACAATGGCATTGGGTTTGATTCTACTGTATTTATTGGCTTTGTGAGAGCCTAGTCTGTTTGGATGCTCACCTTCCTAGACCTGGAAGGAGTGGGGAGGACCTTGGACTTCCCACAGGGGAGGGAACCTTGACTGCCCTTTGGACTGAAGAAGGAGGGAGAGGGGGAGGGGGAGGGAAGTGGAAGGAGAGGAGGAGGTGGAAATTTGTAATAAAAAAATTGACCATCACACGGCAAGGAACCCTGACTGATCTCTGGATTGGAGAGTGAGGGGGAGGGGAAGTGGGGGGGAACTGAAGGAAAATGGGAGGAGGGGAGGAGGTGGAAATTTTTAATAAAAAAAATTGACCATAAAAAAGAGAAAGAGTTCAAGGATAAGATTGCTTTTTGTCTTAGAAGAGTCTTTGAGACTTTAAACAATTGTTTAAACATTTAACAGTTTGAAGATTTTACAAAGGAACTAAATTTATTTTCATTTATTAGAAATTGAAAAGTTTTTTTTTAACCACTGAATAGTACTCTATTGTGTAAATGGACCACATTTTCTTTATCCATTCTTTGCTTGAGGAGCATCAAGGTTGTTTCCAGGTTCTGGCTATTGCAAATAGTACTGCTATAAACATAGTTGAACAATGGTTCTTTTAGTATGATTGAGCATCCTTTGTGCATATGCCCAAGGGTGGTATTTCTGGGTCTTGATGTAGGTTGATTGCAAATTTTCTGGTAAACTGCCACACTGATTTTCAAAGTGGTTGTACGAGTTTGTGTTTCCACCAGCAATGGAGGAGTGTTCCCCTTACTTGGCATTCTCTCGAGTATAAAAGATCATTGGTGTTTTTGATTTAAGCAGCTGTGTCTGGTGTAAGATGGTATCTCGGCGTTATTTTGATTTGCATTTCCCTGATGGCTAAGGATGTTGAATATTTCCTTAAGTATCTTTTGGCCATTTGCGTTTCTTCTGTTGAGAATTTTTTGTTTAGATCTGTATCCCATTCTAAAAATTGGGTTATTTGGTATTCTGTTATCTAATTTCTTGAGTTCTTTATATATTTTAGATATCAGCCCTTTGTCTGATGTGGGGTTGGTTAAGATCTTTTCCCATTTAGTAAACTGCCTTTTTGTCTTATTGACTGTACAGAAGCTTCTCAGTTTCAAGAGGTCCCATTTATTTACTGCTGTTCCCAGTGTCTATACTCCTGGTCTTATATTTAGGAAGTGGTTTCCTGTGCCCATGCACTGAAGGCTATTTCCCACTTTCTCTTCTATCATGTTCAGTGTAGTCAGATTTATATTGAGGTCCTTAATTAATCCATTTGGACTTGAGTTTTGTGCATGGGGATAGATATGGACCTATTTTTTTTTAATTTGCACGCAGATGGAGGGACTAGACAAAACATCCAGAATGAGGTACCCTAGACCCAGAAAGATGAGCATGGTATGTACTCACTTTTAAGTGGATACCAGCTATAAAGCAAAAGGTAACAAGCCTAGTCCATGACACCAGAAAAGCTAAGTAAGAAGAACCATAAAGAAACATATATAGATCCCACTGGGAAGGTGAAATAAACAAGATCTCTTGAGAAAATTGGGAGCATGGGGGTGGGGAGAGATGGTAGGGCTGAAGGAGAGAAGGAGGGAAACAGGGGAGGGGGAGGAAAACTTGAGGGAATGCGATGGTTAAGATGGGGGAAGGACAGAGCCCAAGAGCAAGGAAAAAAATATTAAGGAAGCCTCTATGAGGCTAGCAAGAAACCTGGCACTAGAGAAATTCCCAGGCATCCACAAGGATGACCCCAGCTAATTCCCTAAGCAAAAGTGGAGAGAGTGACTGAACTGGCCTTTCCCTCTAGTCAGAATGAAGACTATCTTAAATGTCATCATAGAACCTTCTTCCAGTAACTGAAAGAAGCAGAGACATAGATCCACAGTGGAGCACTGGATTGAGCTCCCCAAGTCCAGTCAAAGAGTGAGGAGGAGTGAGAATATGAGCAAAGAGTTTAATACCATGATGAGGATACCCACTGAAAGAGCTTACCTGCGCCCACTAAATCCAGTCTGACAGTGAGGGACCCAGCATGGGACCAAACTAGGCCCTCTGAATATATGTGACAGCTGTATAGTGGGGGCAGACTATGGGGCCACTGGCAGTGAGACCAGGATTTATTTCTACTGCTTGTCCTGGCTTTTTAGAATCCTTTCTCTTTGGAGGGATACTTTGCTCAGCCTTGATATAGTAGGGAGAGCCTTTGTCCTGCTTCGAAGAAATGTGCTAGACTTTGTTGACTCCCCATGGGATGCCTTACCCTTTCTGAAGAGTGGATAGGGTGTGGGATGGGGGAGAGATGAAGGGAATGGGAGGAGAGGAAGGAGTGGAAACTGGGATTGATATGTAAAATGAGAAAAGATTGTTTTGTAAGATAAATTAAAAAAGAAATTGAGAAGTTGTTGAGGACTAAGTATGAGAGTCAACATGACAAGGAGTGATGTGTGTGTGTGTGTGTGTGTTTAGGGGCACATGCGTGTACCATAGGTGTACCCATCCATGTTTGAATGGTGTACAAGTGCATGTTTAGGCCAGAAGATTAGATCAGGTGTCTTCCTCAGTTAATCTCTATTTTTGAGAAATAGTCTCTCACTTAATCTAGAACTCATTAATTGACTGTGTTGGCTGGTCATTGAGTCCCGGAGAGCCAGGTTAAGCTTACTCTCCCATGCCTAGGTGGCGTGTCTCCTTACCTGGTGTGGTTTTCATTGAGTTCTACTCATCTAATCTTGAATTCTAACACTTGTACACCAAGCATTCTATCTACTGAACCCAGAGTTGACTTCGGATAATTAATGTTCATTGAGTGTTAATGTGTTTGGAATTGGAATCATTCAGAAGACACACCTCTGGTAATGTCTCTGAGGGAACTGCCATACAGGAAGGCAGTCACACCATGAGTGTGGGCTGTTCCTTTGCAAGAACTTGGGCCCCAGACAAGAACAGAAAGTGAATGGAATTCCAGGCTACAGTTCTTTCTTTCCTTCTGACTGTGGGCACAGTGTGAGCCTCCTCACCAAGCCTCCTTTGATAAGAAGCACAATACTAGTGGTTTCTCACCTTGCTAATGCTGTCACCCTTTACCACAGTTCCTCATGTTGCGCTGACCCCCCTACCACAAAATTTATTCATTGCTACTTCATAAATGCAATTTTGCCAATGTTATTAATCATAATGTAAATATTCAATATATGACCCCTCTGGTATCATAACCCACTTGTTGGGAACCACTGCACTCAACTCTTTAGCAATGAACCCAAAGAAGTCATTTCTTAAGTTGTTTTTGTCAGACATTTTCTCACAGCATTGAGAAAATAAGGAATATGTGTGTCCTCCCTAAACTGCTCAGTATCTATCTTGAGTAACTGCCCTGTGTACAGTTATGCTATGATTTGTGTGCTCAAGGCCACAGGTATGGCTCAAACAACACCTAGGCCTCTAAAACTCTGAGTCTTGATGCCACCATCACAAAAGGTCTTAATGGACAAGAGGAGACCTCCGATGAGCACTCACCAAAAGGTCTGGTTTACAGGAATTTGCCTTGAGCTGTGGAGTAGTCGACAATTTAGTCAATGACAGACAAGAGAAGCTGCATACTCTTTACCAAGCTCCTGCTTGTGGGACAGAGCCATTTTGTATGACCTTCAGAGTCATTTCATCAAGTGTTGCAAGCTCTGTATTTGTCCCAAAGTTACGGCCACCCAAACCTGTAACATGTCATTGTTTTATTATTGAGCTCTACATTTTTCTCTGCTCACCTCCCTGCCTCTCCCCTCCCTCCTTCATCCTCCAAGGTCCCCAGTATCTCCCTGCCCCTCACTCTCTTTACTGTTTACTCATTCTTGTGTTTCTGTGCACACAACTTCACTAGGATGACTTTAGAAGACATTTCTCAGTCAGTCTCTTTGTTAGGAACTTAGATTAATATACACTAATATTCCAAAACACTAAGAAAATACTCTGTTTTGCATTCTATAACATAGAAATTCTCTATGAAAATTGGATCCAGTTTTTATAAATGCTAACCTCATTTCCCACTCTATTTTGACATTTGTGATAAGGGGGGATTACAGTGAGTAAAATACAGAGTCACTTCAGTTCATTAGATTTTCTTTTATAAAAGTTGTTAACTAGAAAGTTAAAAGTTGATAGGCAATAAGACATACTGAATCAGCAATTCTGAGAAGGTAGTGTAGGAAAAAATTCCATGATGCACTTCTTAAAATGATGATGCAAGGGAAGAATGGGTAGTGAAAGCATTACAGGACATCTAAAGTTAAAAATATAAAGGCTATTCTTCCTCAGGCCAATAAATGTCACCTGCCAGGAAGAAAGTCGATGTTCCTTTGAAGTGAGAGGATACTTTATTCCTAAAGCATTTAATTCATCAAAAGCCTGCCAGACTGCACTGTGTGAACACTGACCTGTGAACAGGTACCAGAGGTTATTTGGTTCCAGTGTTTCCATTTCACCCCGGCGGGTGGTCTTTCTGTGTCGAATTTTATAACCAGTAATAAATCCGTTTTGTGTTCCTGATGGGGGAGGAAGCCAGCTTACTTTGATACTCTGTAAAATAAAAAATATAGAAATTAAGATATTGAAGAGAGAAGGACAACTGAGCAGATCAGAGAAGCCACCCAATCACAAGTGTGAATCAAATACAGAAGCAAGTTTGCAAGGCATGGCCTCCTAATTAAATTCTTTCCTAAATTCTGTCAGCATTCATAAATACTTTATTTTAATAAAAATGCCCACAATTTATGTGACTGATTACATTCAATATCATGTCTCCCTTGTCAGCATCATTAAAATAATAGTGGATTCTAAATAGCAAATCCACAGAAAGGCAGGACTTGGATACAGCAGATGAGACAGCAACAAGTGGGAGCAAATTGGAGGCAAAGGAGAAAAACTAAGTCTAAGACAATTTAAAAAATATGTTAATGAAACCAAGCTAATTTCCATTTAATAATCATCTAATTCTGGGCCTCTTTGCTTCCCGTAAACCCTGAACCTGGTATTAAGGAATGTTGCTGGAAAGGGAGATGTCTTAGACAGCTTGAATATGAGTCAAACTGCAGCTTCTTCCATTGAGAGAAAAAGCCACTGACTCTAGCTGACTGGACTAGCTGAGAGTTCAGTGCTCAGAGTCCTTGAACACAAAGGCCACAGACTCAGATAAGAGGCACACCCATGAGCAGAAATGGAAGGGTTTCTCAGGTCCAAGATGTGAGGCATCTGTATTTTCTGTTCTCATCCAGTACCTATGGGGACTTAAGTTAGGTAGGGACAATATCAAATAACCGTTCATGACAGAAAATTTAGAACTTTGAACTACACGAAAGGATACAACCTGAGTCCCCAACAGTGAAGCCATAAGGTGACAAGTCCCACCCAGGGATAAGAATTTGCCCTTTGCAAGTTAACATTTAGAGAGACATTTTAGTATATGACTTGATATCAAAAAAAGTCTTTGACACATACATACACACACTTAATAGAAGGAAGAAGTACACAATAAGTTGACCTAAAAAATATATTATACATAAAATAGCCCTGGAAAATATAAAATTGTACACCAAAAATCTAAGAGAAAATGCTGGATCCTGAGCATAATGAAAACACATGGAAACTAAGATCGTAACTAAGCCTGAAAAATATGGCAGTAAAAATTAAGAAGGAGGAAATACTGTAATGAATTGGAGAGAAAGAATAAGAAACTATTCCTTGTATAACTATGACCTCCTCCAACACCTCAATGGTAAATTGAGAGGATAGAAAGATAGTAGGTTATGAGGTTGAAAAATACCAAATACAAAAAGGGGGGGAAGAAAATAGTAAATGAAGAATCAAGTTTCTCAGATTTCCAATAAAAGTCTATCCCTGAAAAAGTGGAAAAATATGGGATTATCTTAAAAAAGAACCATGAACTGCTTAATAAAACAAATTTAGAAGTATCACATTAAAACAATAGTTGCATTAGTTCCTCCTCAGAGATAACTGGGTAGCAATGTTTTCAGAATGAAGAGACAGGTCATATAAAATAGATCTAGAAAAAGAATAACATCAGCATTCTCAAAAATACTTAAAGTTATAAAACACCATGATGAAACTGAGAAAATTCTAGTTGGGAAATTGCATTGTAGCTCTCTGTGTCATAATATAAATAAGTGAAGGAAAGGTATAAGGCTAGTCACGTATAGTAACACATGTTTGTGCAGGTGAAGCATATGAGTATTTCCCATGTGCATGATTTCAGAGATAGTTATTTGTGTCTCCTTAATCAGAAGACTGATGAGAATATGTTCTGGGGAAAAAAGATGCCAGTGAAAGAGACTTGAAAACCAGGCAATCTGAGTATGAAACATGAAAGTCTCAGGAAGAGAGGAAGGATTAGGTGGGAAATGTAGAAAAGTAGGATGGTCACTTTATCTGGAGAGGGAAGGAGGGCGACACCAAGAGAGAGAAAGGGATGTAGGAGCAACAAAGAATAGAACGAATGCCTGGAAGAGCCTTGTGGAAACATTATATATATATATTATATGAATATGTCCATTATGTTACTTGGGGTGAAAATATTCTCCCCAACTATATATATATATATNATGTCCATTATGTTACTTGGGGTGAAAATATTCTCCCCAAAAGGCAGGGAGTATCTAACAGAAACCCCAGTGGTAGGCATGGGGAACCTTTCCTCTAATCATTACTTAGAAGAGCCCAAGAGAGCTCCATAACCTTTTGCTGTTGCCCTTGTGTGAAGGTGACACACACCATAGACACAGGACTTAGAGAAATCCAATTGGAATTGCCCTGAAAACCTTCTCCCTGAGAACTAGCTCTCATATCATTTGAGGATGCCATACAAGCTGCCAAGGGAGAAAGACACCTAAAAATCATATCAAACTGCAATAATGCTTCCCAACTAGCACAGGAAGGTAGCCCTGATAATGCAATCACAGCACTTATCAACAGCCTCCTGGTTGGACTTAAAGCCCACTCAATAGGAGGAAATTCATAAACTCTTTTGTAAGCCAATTAACTACCTGAGGCTCGTGAGGCATGAATCCTTGAGGAGAACCTGCTACTGCAATGTTCCTGGTCCAGTATAATTCCCAGCTACATTCTAAGTACCTGCCATTATATTTCTAGATAAATATAGTTCTAACTCTTTGTAAGAACTGGGGTAGTTTCATGTCAACTCTTTAAAAGCTAATGCCATCTAAGAGGAGGGAACGTCAATTAAGAAAATGTCTCCATAAGATCAGGCTGTGAGCAAGCCTTTAGGGAATTTTTAAATCAGTGATTGATGGGAGAGAGCCCAGTTCATTCTTAGGGATGTCATCCCTGGGCTGGTAGTTCTGGGGTCTATAGGAAAGCAGGCTGAGCAAACCCCAAAGAGCAAACCAATATGCAGCTCCCCTCCATGGCCTCTGCATCACCTCCTGCTTCCAGGTTCCTGCCCTGTTAGAGTTCTTGTCCTGACTTCCTTTACTGATTGTCTATGATACGGACATATAAAAATAAACCCTTTCCTCCCTGACTTGTATCTGTTCAAGGCGTTTCATCATAGAAATAGCAATCTCAACTAAGGCACCCCTCATCAAAGACGTTTCCTTTGAAGTGGATGGTGACCATTGCAGAACTGTAATTGGTAAAGCTGCAGAGACTTATTGTAGGGTGCCCAGCCTGAACTAACATTTTTACAATATTTGTACCTAAAGCTCAGTAAACTTTGCAGAAGAGAGGCAGAAAGACTAAAAGAACCTAAGCATGAGGACATCTGTGAGACAGAGTCTTCTACAGATGACGGTAAACTGAACCACGATGGGAAGGGGCATGAAGGCGATCACAGAGTCAGTTGATAAAAATGTGTCCATGTCTTCTCTTTACTATCACTTTATCCCTACCCACAATCAAACCATTTTGGGGGGAGTGTCACTCTGAATTCATGCAATTCCTGATACTTGATAAGCGTCCCAACAGTGAGCAGGATTCCTACCTCTATTCTTGTTGGTATTTTGTTTGTTTGCTTTTAATCTGAGTCATTCCTACCACTCACACCCACCTTGCTTCATATTAGACTGTAAGTTCCCAGTCTTTCCTTCAGTGTCCTGCCTTAATACTGTGTTCCTATCCTGCAGTTCCTTCTATTCTTGTTCCATGCAGTCAGTACCCCAAATTCATCCCTAGCAAGTGAAAACTCTATTACGGGTGTGAATAATTCATACTTTTAAGACTAGTCCAAAGATTAAACATATGTGTGCCATCATATTTTCATTAATCTTTTCATTTTAAATCTAACAACCATCTCGCCGACAACATATTTCATTGAAGTTACTGAACGTAGGAAACAAACATTTAGATGGAAAACAAATCAACTTTCTACAACTTAAAGAAAAGAATCAAACAAATACAGGATGTGCCTTAAAATTCTGACCTTTGAACTTAAAGTCCCAGAGAATTGTGAAAGGTAATAAAAATGCAAAGTTAAAAGTAATTTTTTATGGATTTAGGAACAGATTTTGACTGTTCTTGACTTCAAGGCCACCATTTTTTTTAAATAAATGTGTGGAACTCTCAAAATACAAAAATAATATCTTTTGGCAGGACATGATGGTAGGGGTCATCAGGGCTGTGTTTAAGGGAATAACACGTCATGTTTGGCCCTGCTGAGTGTTTTTCCCAACTCCATTCTTCTCTGTAGACATTATTTCTCATGGGTCGCCAGCTTGCAAATAATGACACAGATACTTATTAATAATGAAGTTTGGCCTTCGCTTAGGCTTATTATTAACTAGGTCTTATTACTTAGAGTAATGTTTTTTATGCTAATCTACGTTCTGTCATATACCACCCATCCTGTTTCCTCCTTGCCTCCCAGACTTTCTGTCAAAGGCCTAGATTCCTTCTCCTACTTCCTCACTCTGCCCAGGAAGTCCTGACTATACCTCTTGCCTCCCTATTGGCCGCTCAGCTTTTTATTACATCAATCACAGCAATATAAAATATGCATCACCTGCAGTATAAAATATCCCACAACACCTCTCTCTTGAGAGAGAGAGAGAGAGAGAGAGAGAGAGAGAGAGAGAGAGAGACTGCCTTCTGAATTACAGAAAGCAGCTCTCTCTGGTTTCCCTTGCAGCTAACGTTCTGAACAAATCCCCTGGAAGATTTACTATAGGAAACATGAGAGCACAGCTAACAAGCAGCCAGGCAGACTGTCAGTGTCTGCTCTTTTATCCCACTGGTTTCATTGAGATCATTTGCTCGTCTTTTCAAATGTTCAACAAGTTCCACTGGATTCTCCCCTGTGAAGGGAGCCTGTGAGCTTCAACGATCTGCCCAGCTCATCTTTGAGTAGAATGGCTTGTATAACTACCATTTGCTTATACTTTAATACGTTTGTGTTCCTTCTTGCCTTCAAAAAAAAGAAAATGCCAATTGGATATAAAGTTTGATAAGTTAAGTCACCACATTCAAAACAAGTATATACTGAATAATTCCACTTTGATCAAACCCAAGGAAAAGAAAAAAATAACACAAAACACAGAATAAATGCAGAAGCAGTGGCACTTTGGAGGTGACTACAAATGAGTAGAAGCCAAACTTCAGGGGTGATCTAAGTCATCTGGATCTCAATTTCATGCTTGTTGACCTGGCAAAATCAAAATCAGAGTTCTTTCATAGATATTAGATTTTATTATATGCATATTGGTGCTATTTAACATTTAAAATGTAACATGTGATATTTTTACATTATTTAAATTATTTTTAAATAAACATTAAAAATGCTTTCCGGATGTAGTAGAAATAAATGACCTTTTTTTACAAAGAAGGCAGACCAAAAGTCCCAGAATAGACTCCTTGGTATCTGTCACAAGCCAGATCTTTTCATGTCCGTTGGTCCTAGAACAAGATGGATAATGCAGGACATTCCTTTCTGAGAAGAGAGATACCCATGATCATTTTCTCAACTACAAAATGGCTGCTTCTCGAAGATGACCCATCTCTTTTTGTTCATTTTGTTTTTCTGAGACAGGGTCTCTCTGTGTATCAGTCCTGGCTGTCATAGAAATAACTTTACAGACTAGGCTGACCTTCAACTCATTGAGATCTGCCTGCTTCTGCCTCCAAATGCTAGGATTAAAGGCACGTGCTACCACCATCCAGCAGTTGAATTCTTTTATACAAGAAGATAAATTCATGCAAAGATGCAGTTTTTTTTGCTAAGTATCCTGACAATTATGACATGTGCTAAACAGTATATTTTCATTATTCATCGTATTTATTTTCTATAAATCCTCAAGAAACCTCAATTCTCAATACTGAACAATTGGTCTTACAGAAAGCAGTAATTTGGATTTCTTTCAGCCTCTGATTACAAAATACATGTCAACTTCTCTATAACATGTCTTTCTCTTGGTTTTCCTTGAAAATATCTTATTTAACATTTTTGGATAATATTGAATTTTAATATCTAACCCAGATTACTTACATCCTATTTGCTACATCACCACCTTTTTAAATTTAGTAACATTGAACACATATCAATACTACATTCCAGAAACAGTCAAAACAATAAAGTCTGCAATAAAAAGAGATAAGGAAAATAAAAGTCCAAATTGAAGAAAAAAGACACCCATTTTCCATGTAAGATTTGAAGGAAGAAGCCAGGATAGAGGATGACAAAATTTTTACTTTTCTGCCCAAGACCACTGAAGACCATTATTATTAAAATTGTGTTTACATTAGTGAGTATTCATCTCTCCGATATAGACTTTTCAAATGGTGAGGACCAACTATAGTTTTGCAAGTATATTATTTGCAGTTGAAATACGCAAAACATTCATGGAGAGCTGAAATATAATACTATGTATTATATATACTATTCTTTGTATCACTTAATCAACTTATTTATGATGTTAGAATACTAGGGAAACATTGAATTACTGAGATTATTGGCCATATAAACACACTAATATGAGAGATTGACCCCATTATTCTTAGGATTTGTTAATGTCATGTTTAAACTACTATTGACATGATAATGATATACACTCTACTAAAGGTATGAATTTATATTCCTGATAATTCTGTGAATTACAGTTCATTTTTTTTGCCTTTTGTTCTGTCATATAAACTATAACACAAAGTGGTTAAGTAACTTCAAATCACGTATTCTGTAATTGGTGAGACAGAAGAAACGCTGAAATACTGTGATTCTACAACTGGTGTTTCACTTCAATTTAATTTTGCCTCTCAAAGGAGGTTCACGAAGTTAATCACATAGTCCATTTATTCATTACTCCTTCACAATATATCCATGGGAATAAGCAAAACTCCAGTCATGGGTTGCCTGTTCTGGCAAATGAAAGAGACATCAGCTATGAAAGGTAGAGGGTCAAGAACTGAAGAGGGACGTCTTAGAGGGACAAGAAGCAAAGGTTAATTTGGTCTCGTATGATCAAGGAACAGTTCACAAGTTCACCTTTCAACTTTGAGCAGAACGTGATGGGGAGGATGGAAAAGGTACTTAGAGACGGAACTAACAAGAAGAACAAAATATCACAACAGTGGAAGGCAACGTCAAGCCGTGTACCGTCTGATGGGTAGAGCACATGGGCTATATGGGAAGATGAAAAATGAAAGATATCTTTGAAAACGCTAAGAAGCTCTAAGATAATGGTAAAGAGAAATGAACTTGGATCAGATTTCACATTGAGGCGCTAGACTGAGTTCATTGATAGGGAAGCCAGAGAAAAATGTAAAAGTTTTCTTTTTCTTTTCTTGGTCTCCCAAAGTTCTCCTGGCCTTCAATACATTCAATGTAACTCATCTACTTCTCTCCAGCCCCACCAGACATTTTCATACTTATGCATATGTTCTGTCCTAAAAGTGTTTTTTATTATAGAGAAAAGAAAGGAATCTAGAATTGACTAAATACTGATTCATATTCTTGGTCACCCTAAAATTTTTGTTTTTAACATTTCAAGTTAGTAGAAACAGAATTTTCTAACAATTTATAATTACTCAATGGAGGCTATTGAGCCATAGACATCAGTGAATGTTTCCGCTGAGGTTAAAATATAGCAATACTGGAATATTTTCTAGCTGTTGATTTAAGAATTCTTATTTCACTCTTACAGAATCATATGACCCCCTTTTTATTTTTGGCAATTTAGTCACCTAAATTCTCCTACTAAGATTATTAAAAGTAAAGAGCTGTGGAAATGTCTCAGTGGGCAAAGTGTTTGCCTTGCAAGCGTAAATATCTCATTTTGGATCCCTTTCACACATGTAAATGATGGATGGACATGACTGTCTATCCAGAATTCCAGCTCACGGAAGGTGAAAAATGGGCAACTCCAGACTAAGATGTCAAGGTAGATTAGATGTATTAGTGACTTTGGTGGTAAAGAGTTATGGTCAATTTACTTAAAATGGTCTACTTGACTGTATTCGCAAACTAACTGTAATAGTCTTGTCTAAATCAACGGCGTGGATTTTTCTGTTTCATGGGAATTATTTGCTAGAGGTTTATTTTCTGTTCAGCCTCCATGCAGGTGAGTAGTGCATACGGAAACAGGAAAAATAACCGACAAACCCACCAAACATGTTGCTTCAGAAGCCACATGTCATAAGAGTCTATTCTTTTTCAAATTTCTATTTTTAAATCCATATCTCATAGCAGACTGATGCTTTGCTTTGTTCTCTATAGTCCAGATAAGGACTAGGACATTTGGGGCTATGTTATACTCTGCCAGAGATACTCAATTATCTTAGTATGGTGGTGTCTGACTTGCTTTCCCACAGAAGTGGACTGGGAAGCATCCTCTGAAAAGTACTAAGAATGTCCTTGTTGGAACACAGCTAGGATCTTGGGGCTCTGGGATTAGTTTGAAGCCCATTCTAGAGTTTACCTTTCATCTCTGTCTTTCTAGTAACTCATGTCTCAAGAAGTCATTTGAACAATGAGATAAACTCTTAATCTTCATGTGGTAACATACTTCTTATTATGAGTGCCTGGAGTCTCTTTAGGAGCATGCATCCCTCGTACTACCCTCAAGTATCCTTATTTACATTACCTCTGTACTATAGTAATTCAGACCTTGATTTATATAGATTATGTTCCTAGCTAGCAAGGCACATATGCTGCATAGTCCCAGTACACAAACCATTACCTGCATTGTCAGCGAGTGCTTACAAAAGTAGAATATTTTGGAAAGCAAGAAAAGAAACAAAGTAAATGGTATTGAGAATATGGATTTGTTGGACAAAAATAGCAATTTCTTTTCTACTGCAAATTGACAGGGGCACCAAGAGAGATGAATTAGCTAGAAACACATTGGGAACTACTATTCTCCCATACGCATTTGTGGAGCATCGACTCGCATGGAGTACATTTCTCATTTCTTATTTTAGCAAATAGAAACCTCATGCTATGCTTGGCTGGGGAGAAAGCATAGAGAAAGAAAACAACCAGAATAACACATGGTTATTAGGGTTTTAGAAGTGGATTTAAAAATATTTAGTGGTTTTTCTCAATTTCTTTAGTAAAAGGAAAGGTAATAATTTAAAAGCTCAG
Organism: Bramus lutescens; assembly: GCA_001685075.1. Classification (NCBI taxonomy): domain Eukaryota; kingdom Metazoa; phylum Chordata; class Mammalia; order Rodentia; family Cricetidae; genus Bramus; species Bramus lutescens. The sequence continues at coordinate 26,364 of LOEQ01005215.1, forward strand.
GTGTCAGAAATAAGCAACTTAGTAGATTGTAATAACCCATTAGGGTGAAATTGTCTGATAAAGATGGCTCAGAGGTTAAGAGCATTGCCTGCTCTTCCAAAAGTCATGAGTTCAATTCTCAGCAACCACATGATGGCTCACAACCATCTGTAATGGGGTCTGGTGCCCTCTCTGGCCTGCAGGCATACACACAGAATATTGTATACATAATCAATCAATAAATCAACCAATCACTCAATAAACAAACAAACAAAACACCAGACTCCATAGAAATCAGAAGAATGTAAATTAAATCTGTTAAAATTGCATCCTAGCCCAGTCAAAATGGTTATGAACAAGGAAACAGCTGACAACAAACACCAACAAGCATGCATGGAGAGAGGAACGTTCATTCATTGCTGGTAGGATTGCAGACTACTTCAGTCACTCTGGAGATAAGTATGCAGGATTTTACAAAAGTAGATCTACCATATGATTCAGTTACACCACTTCTTGGCCCATGCCCAAAGCATTCAACATCTTACTCCACAGGTACCTGCTCAGCTCCATTCACTGATGCTATAGACTCACCATACCTAAGAAATAGAATAACCTAGATGTCCTTCATCTGAAGAATAAATAAAAAAATGCAATAGATACATACATTGTAGTTCATGCAGCTGTAAATAAAATGGGATTATAAAATCTGAAGGTAAATGGTAGCAGAAAATATTTTCCTGAATGAGATAAGGCAGAACCAGAATGACAAACTGCCTGCACTCTCTTATTTATGGCTTTACAAGTGAGTACATTACCTGAAGTAACTGCAGAATACAAGAAAGACAAAAGGGACCATGGTGGGGGAGGTCTAGAAAGCAGAATTTTAGGGCACAAATGGTCTGAAAGGGGAAATGGGAAAAGTATGAACTTTAACTGAGGGCTGGGAGAGGCTAATACACACAGAGGAGAAGATGGTCTGAATAATGTTAGTGGCATTTAAATTAAAAAAAAAAACAGGAAAATGAACCCTAACTCTAACAAATTGTCTACCCCAACAAGGTATCTCAAGTGGTGTAATCTCAATGTTATATCTTTGGCACAACATTTGTCTAATAGTATTTAAAGCACATTATATATTAAAGCACTTGAGGGATTTCGTGCCTGGTACTGTAAAACTAGCGAGCTACCTGTAGCTGGAGAGGTCACACACCCTCATTAGAACATACTGCTGCTATTTTCTTAAGCTGGTATAACTTCTAATCATATAAATACAATGTCTCCTAAATACTCATCCTCACACCCATAGTGTCTCCCTTTCCTCTCATCTAACAACCTTTTTTGGCAGCAGATTGAGACTATTGAAGAAATCTACAAGTCAACATGCAGAGAACAACAACCAGGGGCAACTTCCTAATGTTTCATTTAGAATAAGTTGTATTGATAATAAAATCATAATAAGAAATGTCTTATATCTTTTCCCCAATGCTCTGAGAAAAGACGATGATAAAAGCAGTTTCAGAAGGAAAGAGTTCATTTCAGGTCACAGTCACAGCAGCAGTAGCAGAGGCAGCTAGTGACAGTATAGAAGAAAAACCAGATGACTGTATTCTAGTGTTCAGTTTACATGCTCCGTTTCATACAGTAAAAGATCGCTGATCAGAGAATGGCCGCTCCGACAGTTAAGATGGGTCTTCCAACATCGATTAACGTAATTATGACAATTCTTCATAGATGTTCTAAGAGGTTGACCTCAATCTAGGCAACCATTTGCGGTGTTTCTGGAAGTTAGCAGTAAATACCAATGATCAAACATGACATAGCAATCACATGAAGATGACATTTTATATTTAACTTTTGGAATTTATCTTAGCATTTACTGTATCCTCTGTAGATGTTGAAAACATCTATTTGAGGTTTCAACTGGAATAAATCTACTCACAAGCAATATTTTAAACTCAGTTTTGAGTATACCTTTGTTAACAGCACCTAAACTCGTTCTTCCTTTTAGTATATTAAATAACATAACATATCTCTATATACATATCTATAAACTTTTGGTGCTAAGCAAGTATGAATTTGAGAAAAATGTCAATAAAACATCACTATAACCCACATATTTTTACTGCCAGTATATGCTATTTCAGTGATTCATTTATTATCAGTATAAATATATAATCTCTTCTAAATAAATGATGTTAAAATATTGATTTGCATATCAATGTTTATATTCGTGAATTCATGTGAGCAACTATTATTCAAAGTGACAAGAAAGGAAGTTGGTAAACACATTCAGGGGAAAGCTACTACACACTGAAATCTATCACCATTACCTACAGCTTGTAAATATTATGAATGAACGATAACATACATACAAAGTGATATTTAACTTCAACTAAGATTTTAAAATCCTCTTTTAATTAATATAAAACATTGTTCTCTTTTATAAAAATAGAAAGCTATAATGATCCTATTTTATGACTGAAATATGATCACTTCTACATCAAAATATTTATTTACCTCTAAATAGTCCTACGTATATTTTGTTCAGCCTTATAAATAAAGTGACAATTACCTGAGTGATTAAACTATGTTTTGTTCACTCCATAAAAGCCATGTTCCTGCTTATGTGAGAAACCAATGCAAACTGAAGTTAGATTTATGTAAGTGGTGGGTTATTAAACAGACTTTTCAGTGCAAGGAAAACAGTGCCTCTAGAAGAGTTAGCTTTCAGGAAGCCTCAGAGCCCCCTCATTGTAGGCAATAAAAGCTTTAGTCCACCTTTTGGTTGCTCATCAGAACCAATACATAAGCCCAAGGTGCTGAAGATACCACACAACCTTGGTTGCAAAATAAAGAAGAAAAAATAAAAGCCCAGAAAGAAGCTGTATGTTTCCTCCCTACAGCTTTCAGTGTGCTGGAACCTACAGTGCAGATATCACCTGTCTCCATCTGTGGTGATATTTTGCTTGTGCTATAACAAATCAAGCTTGCCTGAGGATCAGAGTGTGGAGCAAGCCGCTAGTCAGCCATAGAATCCAGGCAGTGGAGGCACACACCTTTGAAGTGATATGATTGGGCAGAGACAGGAATATAAGGCAGGTGGAGACAGAATTTCAAGCCTGAGCAGTGTGAGGATTCATAGAGACAGGAGCTCAGCCCCCTTTCAGGCTGAGAAGTTGCCGGGGTAAGAAGTGGCCGACTGCTCTGCTTCTCTGATTGTTCAGCTTTCACCCCCTAATATCCGACACTGTGTTTTCATTGTTAAGACCAATCGCTACATCAGTCAGCTGTGAGTCCTTTGACTACACAACCAACCCTTCAGTAAGATATGCTCATCAGAGAAACTGAGGCAGGAATACTGTGGGGACAACCATCCACCCTCAGATTGGATTTGAGGAGGGAACCAATGCTGGTACTAGAAACCTGGTCAACAACCCCTTGTAGAAGAGAACTTAGGTCAATGATGGCAACTCAGCATTGTTGTTCAACTAAACTAAACTAGCATCAAGCCCCATTCTAAATATCTGCATTTATTACTATAGAACACACTGTAACCTTTAATAAGAGAAGCTTCTTCTTTGTAAGGAATTTAGATGAATGTAGACGTAAGGCTGCCAGAGATGCTCAGACTAAAAGATGGTGTTGGCCCATCCCTGTGCAAGACATTCATATCACCCACTTAAAGGCTCAGAGAATATGAGAGAAGGAACAGGAAGAATATAAAACACAGATGGCAAGGAGAAGGATGAAGAAAGCGAGCCTCTAGGCAGGACACGTGAATTCGCAGTAGATGTTAATACTTATCTTACACCTCTACCTGACTGGCCCCAAGATGAACCATTGGCTACTGATGGATTCTGGGAAAGAGACAGAGTCACTGTTTTCAGTTATGGAGTACTGTGACCCCACTAGGCTCCGGTGAATATCTCCAAACCCATATTTACAGATAACCTTGGATAAACACAGTGGATCACAAAAAAGGAGCAGGCAGGAATGTGAGAATGGGTGCAAGGCAGGAAAGTACGGAATAGAGATAGTTAAGAGAATGTGGAAGATGAGAGTAATCAGTGTGAATGATATAAACAAGAAATTGTAAGAGACCAAATTTAAATTTAAAAGTAACATATAGAAACCGTTATTTATAGATAAAACTCAGAGTTTTACAGGAACTTCTAAAATGATTAGGTTAAAATTAAATTCCTGTTTCAAACTTGCACATGTACTCTATACAATAAATATCCAAAATCTGTTTAATGACTAATGGCAAAAGTAAAGCCAAATAGTTGAGACTTCTTAATTCAAAAATCTTGTGCCCAATGCTAGGCACAGATATATGGAACTATAGCTGAGACTTCTTAATTCGGAAATCTTGTGTCTAGAAGATACTATTAGATGAACTGTTCCGAATTATTATTTAGAAAAACAGAGAGCAGTATTGCACTGACCCCCCCAAAAAAATCACAAAGAATAGTAACACTGATGAGAAGGAAGCATCCTATTCTATCTTGAGGTTTTCAGAAATTCATTATGTATTACTGGGAATCATTTACTTAAAGCATCATTATATGCCACAGGTTCAAATCTGCATCCCATCCTGTGGTTGAAAGGACTTAGAAAAGCTTTCAACTGCAAAGTGCAAAGCTTGATTTCTGTTTTAATTTTGATTAATAAAGCCCAATGGTAAGTTCGTGCCACTTTTGATACATACAACCGTGAGAATCAGAGCAAGTTTTTAAATACTGAGTCACCAAGATATGTTCTCTCATATCTTTGGAATTTGAAGAACTAAAAATAATGAGTGAATAAGAGGCTCAACTTCCTTTATAGAATCTCAATCTGATCACGACAATTAGGTCAAAAACAACGTTTGCTTTGCCAGTCAAAACACATTCACTGCAATATGTGAAGGGATGTTTCTTTGTAAGGTTGATTTTGCCATAGTCTGATTGGTGTACAGAGATATTTAACTGATTCCCAAATGCTGGTCCTCAGATACAAGCATGTCTAGCTCCATTTATGGGAAGAAAAATTAATTAGTCTTTTCTGCCACCTAAGCTGTCTTCAGAACAATATATAATTATCCCAATACTTGTCAACTAATGGAGAATATAACTGTGAATACAAAGTGTAGATCAGGGGAGAGAAAGCAAGGGAAAGAACAAAGAACAGATAAGTAGGACTCAACTGAATGTAACACCTTCCCGCTTTAAGATACTGCACTGAAAATAGCATAGAACTCACATAATATTTTGCTACTCATCATCTAGTAGCCAGTCCTATTTTCTTCTGAACCCAAAAAGGGGAAACATAATTTTAGTAGATATTCACATTTTGACAAAAATTCCATTACAAAAAAGCAATTTTGTGGCTCCTCAGATTTCCTGATAGAGTGATCTGATATGTAACACATTTTAGAATATGTCAGTATCAATACATTTTATTTTGTAGTGCTTAAGTCATTCCCTATAACTAAGTCACAAGTTTAGGGAGCCTCGCTGACTCTTGAAGCTTGCTAAGTCTTTTCTCAGTCTATAAATTTTTAACAAATAAAGTCACTAAAAGCAATAAAATAGCCTTGGTATTGGAGTAATGCAAGAAAAGTAGAAAATCCCATTAAGGGAGTTGTATGTAAAACTATACATTCAGAAACACAAGAATACAAAATATATATAATTTTAGACAAAATATTGTATTTATCGATTTCTTGTTCTTTTATATTGTTTTGTAATATAAAAACCAAGTTATTTGAGCAGTCAGGTGAATGATATCCCTTTAGCATGCTGATTTTATAAGATGGTAGGAAATCCTATGTGAAAAAACAAAAAAGCTTCAATACTGATTATTTCACTTATTATATACACCCCTTATTAAGAATAACCATGATGAATTAAAAATGTAACAGTACATACCAAAATGCACATGTCATGGCAACTCAACTTTTTAGTTCTTAACCAGATATAGAATCTATAATTTTATACTGTATATGCCAGTATGTTTTTAAAGTAATAAACTAGAACACTTTAAAATTACTTATCATAATTTCCAGCTGATGTTTGATGGGAAATATAATTTCCAACCAATATTATCCCGTATAGAATGACACCTTTTGTCTTTTATGTAAAATATATTCAAACATGACAACTATTTATGATAAACACATACAGTGGGGTCAAAATTGAAAAAGGAAAGAAGAGCTTAGTATAAAACAATTTTTCCTTTAAAAATAGTGCAAGTGGCTATTTAACAGAGGCATATCTTCATGCAAACTGTCAAATTAGTTCCTAGGTAATTAATCTCAGAAACCAGCAGGTTTTTCATCGGAGAGCAGCCATCTCAAAGACAAGACTTAACCATGTAATTACATGGGACATTACAATATATTTATGAGGTCATTTTTTACAATGTACAGTAATTACAGAGTACTTACATAGCTATTTATGTCTCATAAGATGAAGTGAGACTAAATATTTTAATTGTGTGGAGAAATATGGGAAAATATTTGAATTTAAAATGTCACGTAAGATTACAGGTCAGAGTCACATAATTCATTTTCATGGCCAAGTGCCTGGAGAAGCACCAGCATCTGATAGCCCTCTTCAGTTAGGGAGGGGCGGAGAGGACATTTTGATAAATATTCCTTCTGAGAATGTAATAAATGGAATTATTCTCTTCCATTTTCATCTCCAGGTAATGCCATAAGACAACTGGCTCATGATGTAAATTACTATGTGCATCTTATTTCCAAACCATAAATATCTGGATGTCAATGGAGCTACTGGATTAAAAACAATGGCATATACAATGCTTTCATTAAAAGGCACATGGTCTGACCATACGGAAAGATAAAGTAGTCGTCTATGTTTTTCATGGCAAAATTGGCATTTGCTAAAATGGTCACAGGCGTAGTACTCAAATACACAAGTCAAAAGACATTTTCTTACATAAGCAGATGCTCCCCTCAGAGTTTTGGAAGATGAGTTGTTGGGTTTCATCATTTTTTTCTAAAGTTCTTAATGTCATTTTGATCTATAACTGGATATTCTTTCTTAGGCTAGGAGATGAGTCTTACAGTCAACTCAATATGTTTTTAATTCTTATTACAGGACAAGGACACCAATATATGCTTGATCTGGAGAATTAGGCACCCCTAAATTGCATTGCATACTTTATTTTTGTGATTTGTAATTATTATTTTGGTTTTTTTCAGATAGAATTTGAATACATGGTCCACGCAGGCATGGAATACACAAAGCTCCTGCCTCAGTTTCACAAATGCCAATACCATGGCATTAGTGCCACCATGTCTAGCTTATTTTGCTGATTTTGAAATTAAAAACAAACAAACAAATCATAGAACTCCCTATGTACTAATTCCCCATTGTCTTTGGATATGCAGTGCAAACCTTGGTGTTACCATGAATTATCCATTGAGCATTGGAAGTCCTTGCTGTGATCCAGGAATAGTACTCAAAGAGAATCATATTCACTTAAAGCCTGTTTCTGGAAGAATGATGTCTGTACCAATGTTAGATTTTGACATCATGGGCCAATTGGCTTAATTATATCCCCTAAACACACTAGAAAACAACAATACAATACTTTTGGTTTCACTTTGAAAGAAAATCTCACTTTATGTTGAGAATTTATGACACATTCATCATGAAATAAAAATCATATTATCAATAATTTACTTCTTGATTATTCTATTCCAGTAATTAGAAAATAAGGAACAACTTTTAGTTGTGATAGAATATATCTTTCTAAACATTAGCCTGTCTCACAAATTTCAAATGACTCAGAAGAGATTTCATTTATTTTGAAAGAATAGATGTTAAGTCATATTTGCAATATGAATATTATAACCACCTAGCTGCTAAGAATATATGATCTAGTTAATGTCTCTGAAGGCTAATTAGTTGGTGGTTATTGATACCCATTACATAATCTGGAAAAATGGAAGTACTGTCAATGTTTAAGTAAGTACCACATTCCTATATGTAAGCATTTTGCCAAGTCCAGACTCATAGGACCTATGAAAATGTCTATATAGAATGTTAATGCTACTATGCAAATAAGCCCATTCAAATTCATATACTCAACCAATAGTCAACCAGATCACTCAAGATTCATGGTCTCAGCTTCATTCATTTTTGCACAAGGAGTTGATGCAGCTCCTTCTGTGTTCAGCAACTTGACTGAGTGTAGTGGCAGAGCCCTCTCCATAATTAATTACAACTTAAAAACAGCAAGATTGTTGAATAGCATGAGCAACTATCAATACTTCAATCAGCATCTCAGTTACAACTGCAATTGTAATGCATTTAATTAACAATTACCAGCAGCTGTAGTTGGCTATAATTTTAATTACTGACTACATTATGTCTGATTGCTTAAAATTATATTTGTGTGAGCATTGATAGAAAAGAATAAAACAATTCTAAAATAGTTAATCAATAAAATTGATATCAATGCCAATCAATAAAATAGGAGAGATTTTTAATTTTAGTAATGTCAGTGAATTTTTTTCTACAACATAACAGTGAGAGGTAACATAGTGATCATTTTAATTTCATGAGCCGTTCTTTTTCTGAAATATGTGTAAGGAAATGAAAGTAAAGAACAAACATTAGAAAGAAGGTCCTGACCACTATAAGAATAGACACTTATTACTGTTATATATTTAAAAAAAATCGTGCTCATCTCATTAGATACAGAAAAGGCCTTTGACGCCATCCAATGTTCCTTCATGATAAAATTCCTGGAAAGATATGGGTACAAGGAACATACATAAACATAATAAAGGTTGTTTACGGCAAGCCTATAGCCAACAACAAATTAAATAGAGAGAAATGCAAAGCAATTGGAGCATGGGAACGTTGGAGGAGGGTTGAAGCGGGGAGGGGAGAAGCAGGGAGGGGAGCAGAGAAAAATGTAGAGCTCAATAAAAATCATTAAAAATATATCAAGAACTTAAGAAACTAGACATTAAAACTCTAACTCAATTAAAAAATGGGTTACTGTACTGAACAGAGAATTCTCAACAGAAGAAGTTCAAATGGCCAAAAGACACTTACGGTTATGCTCAACCTCCTTAGTGATCAGGGAAATGCAAA
>LOEQ01005215.1:36254-51304 GCA_001685075.1 Bramus lutescens
GTCTGTTTGGATGTTCACCTTCCTAAACCTGGATGGAGGGGGGAGGACCTTGGATTTTCCACAGGGCAGGAAACCCTGACTGCTATTAGGACTGGAGAGGGAGGGGAGAGGGAGTAGGGGGAGTAGGAGGGAAATGGAAGGAGGGGAGGAGGTCGTAATTTTTAAGAAAGAAATGAGGAGGTGGGAATTTTTAAGAAAGAAAGCCTAGTCTGTTTGAATGCTCACCTTCCTAGACCTGGATGAAGTGGGGAGGACCTTGGACTTCCTGCAGGGCAGGGAACCCTGACTGCTCTTTGGACTGGAGAGGGAGGGGAGAGGGGGAAGGAAATGGGAGGAGGGGAGGAGGTGGAAATTTTTAATAATAAAAATTGTGGAAAAAAAAGAATCTTCATTTTCAGATGACATGATAATATGTTGGAAATATTATTTTAAGATTATTACTTTTGTTTAGGTTGAGTTGTTTAACTCTGTGAAGCTTTATTACTTTGACTGTCTCCATCACCTGATGGTCTAATAAAGATCTGAACAACCAATAGCGAAGCACTAGAAGGGATAGGTGGGACTGGTAGGCACAGAGAATACACAGAAGGAGAAAACATGGAGGAGGGAGGTGGAATAGTAGCCCTAGAAGGAGGAGGACATCTGGGACCAGTCATCCAGCTACACAACAATCCATGGAGTAAGAGTAAGATATTATCCCATCTACTCTTTGAACTCTGTATCTTTAAATCTAAGGGAAGAGAAAAAATACAGAGTTCAAAGAGCAGATGGGATAACATAAGTTACAAAAAGAGGGCAAAAAAAAGCGAAGATAAGGCCAGACATCTATAATTAAGAATAAGACTCAGTGTGTGATTCATTTGGGAGCTGGGTGCTGGGACTTCCCAAACAGTCCAAAGAGCATAATGTCATATCACAGCAATAGTATTGTTACTCTAAAATTTCCAGCATGGAATTCTTAAAGCTGATAAACACTTTCATTACAGTCACTAAATACAAAATTAAATCACAAAAATAAATAACATTCCTGTATGTGATTGACAAACAAACTGATACAGAAATCAGGAAAACAACATCTTTCAGAATAGCAAAAAATAATATAAAAAACCTTGGGGTACCTAACCAAACAAGTAAAAAAATCATATGTCAAAATCCTTAAGACACTGAAGAAAGAATTAAAGAATATATCTTAAGATGGAAAGATCTCACAATGCTCATGGATCAATAGAATTAACATTGTAAAATGATCATCCTGTCATAAACAATCTACAGATTCATTGCAATCTCCAATAAAATTCTAACACAATTCATTACAGATCTTGAAAGACAATTTTCTCTGCTTCATTTGGAAAAACAAAACAACAAAAAATGGATAACTAAAATAATCCTGAACAATAAAAAGAACTAACTATTGGAGGTCCCTCCATTTCCAGTTTCAAGTTTCCCTACGAGATAATAGCAATAAAAATGCACATACTGAATAAAACCAGACATGTTAATCAACGGAATTGAAGTGATGATCCAGACAAAATGCTACATACCTCTGGACACATGACATTTGATAAGGAAGCCAGATATACACAGTAGAAAAAAGATAGCATCTTCAACAAATGGTTCTGGTTGAAAGGTATGACCACATGTAAAAGAATGCAAATAGATCTATACTTACCAACCTATACAAACCTCGAGTCCAAATACATCAAATACCTCAACATAAAAGAAGATACACTGAAGCTAATAGAAAAGAAATGAGGAGTAGCCTTGAATTCATTGGCACAGGAGAATTACTGAAGATAGCACTGACAGTTCAAACACTAAAATCAATTATTCATAAATGGGACCTCATGAAACTGAACAGCTTCTGTAAGGCAAAGGACACGGTCATTTAGAAAGCGACAGCCTACAGAATGGGAAATGACTTTTACCAACATCCAATAGTGGACTAAAATTCAAAACATATAAAGAACTCAAGAAACTATATATCAAAAAACAAAAGTTCATTCAAATCGGATTCAGATTTAAACAGAGAATTGTCATTGAAGGATACATAAATGACTGAGAAATGCGTAAAGAAAGGTTCAGTATCTGTAACCATCAGGGAAATGTAAATCAAAACTACTTTTAGATTCAATCTTACAGCTAGCAGAATGGTTAATATAAATAACACAAATAACACCTCATGCTGATGAGGATGTGGAATAAGGAGAACACTTATCCATTTCTAGTAGGAGTGCAAAGTTGCAAAGCCATTATAGAAAATCAGTATGATAGCTCCTCAGAAAGTTGAGACTCAGTCTACCTCAAGACCAACAATTCTTGGGCCTATACCTAAAGAACACTTCATCCTACCACAAGAACACTTAGATCAACTATTTTCACTATTGCTCTATTTATAATAGCCAGAAACTGAAACTAACTTAGATGCTCCTCAACAAAAGAATGGATACGGAAAATGTACATTTATAACACGGACTATTACTCAGCTCTTTAAAAAATAACATCATGAAACTGATAGTCAAATGGATAGAACCAAGGAATATAATCTTGAGTGAGGAAACTCAGTCTCAGAAAGATAAATATTGGATATATTCACTTATATGTGCATATTAGTCATTAAATAAATGATAACCAACCTACAATCTTAATACCAAAAAGGTTAGTTTAGGTAACGAGTTAGGAACTGAGGGAGGTGGGTGGTGGCACATCACTCTCCCTGGAAGAGTGAAATAGAATAGATTTTATGAGTGGACTGGAGGCAGGTGGGGAGGGGAGAATAGGAATGAAGGAGGGAATACAGGGAGCAATAGCTATAGTTTATTAGTAGCATTGTTCAGAATAGGAAAAATGAATGAAAATTTATCAAATGTCAGTCTCTGATGAACAGGGAAAATGTAATGTACCTTAAGCAAGACAGAATATTCACACATGCTGACTTGTAATTGAACTTTGAAATGTCAGTCACAGAAAACACACAGTACACAACTCCAGTTAAATTAAGTGTAATGAATTAACAAATTTATAGAGATAAAATCAAATTAAAAGCCTCCAACAGTAGATTTAGGGAGTGGATTCTAAAAGTAATAAAGGTACTGTTTAGGGTTCCAGCATCGCTTTAGAATAGGATGTAAATTTTACAATTAATATAGCCATATTGCACAACTTTAAGTGAGTGTCATGTATCATGTAACACACAAGGTAAAACGAAAGGCTGATTGTAGTGAAAGTGGAGCGGGCCTGCTTTTCGTCCTGCCCGGCTCCCGCACGGCTGGCTAGCTTAGCCCAGGAAATAACAACACACAAATTAAATTCGTTTAAACACTGCCTGGCCCATTAGTTCTAGCCTCTTCTTGGCTAGCTCTCACATCTTAATTAACCCATTTTTACTAATCTGTGTAGCACCACGAAGTGGTGGCTTACCGGAAAGATTCTAACCTACATCCATCTTNTTTATTAATTAACCAATGAAAGCAACAGATAGATAGAAGACTCTCCTACATCAGCTGATACATGTAGAGATATTTGTATTTTAATAAATAAAACTTGCCTGAAGATCAGAGTACAAGCTAAGCCACTAGAGGCTAGGGAGTGGTGGCACACAGCTTTAATCCCAGGACTTGGGAGACACAGGCCAATAGATCTCTGTGAGTTCAAGGCTACCCTGGGATGCACAAGAGCGATCCAGAAACAGATCCAGGTATTGGTGGCTCTCACCTCTAATCCCAGCTTTCAAGAGACACACACCTGAAATCCCAGCACTAGAGAGGTGGACACAGGAGTGATATGACTGTGCAGAGAGAGGAATATAAAGAGGAAGAGACAGGAACTCATTGCAGTTTGGAGTCTGAGGTTTGGTGGAGACAGATGCAATCTGAAGACAGGATCGCCCTTAGGTCTGAGCATTGGTAGAGGTGAAAGAACTCTTCAGTGACTAACTGCTTTGCTTTTCTGATCTTCAGCTTGGACCCCAATATGTATCTCTGCTTTTTTATTATTTGTCCTCCATAGGCATCTACATATAACTTAGTTATTGAAATGCTCCAACCAAATCAATGCACAAAGCTTGGAGACTATGATTCCACTCCTTTTCTGATTTTCTTTAACACAACATCAGGAAAGAATGTGCACAGCAAGCAGAGATTGCTGAAGTCTCATCTGCAAATANTATATATATATATATATATCTGAAAGTAGGCATGAAATCACGTACATTTTGAAAAACTCTATTGTGCATTCTTATTTATTTATTTAATGTCAAAAATATAAAGGAAGAATATATTTAATGTCATTATAGGCTGAGTACTTTCTTCCAATGTCAATTTCCACTTATTTGTTTAGTCATGTATTTGTATTTTGGGTGGTGGAGCATAAGCTAATAAACTCTTGCTGCCTTGTATAATAGAGTTCTTAATGTCAACAGCATCTTAACTTTATAGTGTTTTTTAATGAAGTCACATGTATTAATGCAGATGAGTCATAATGGAGGTTTATTTTCATTTACTCAAATTTTACCTCAAACAAGAGTTTATGTTTTCTTTGCTGGCAACATATCCATTTATAGTGCACTTTAGAGATATTTGGGTTGATTTTAGCTTACATGTGCAATTTGGAAAGTAGTGGACAGATCACTGGAGATGATGATATCTCTTGTATAGTATGACAAAATCCTAAATAAAGCATGGAAGGGGCTAAAAACATGAATATGCTTCAGGAAGCGACTGATTACCTAAATACACGTGGCATAAGTCACAGTAAATGTCTCAGTTTCATAACTATTACTAGAGAGAGCCAAGATCCTAAGAAATACAAATGGATGTGAGGAAAGAGTAACAAAAGAAAGACACAGAAATGTAAAAGGTCTGAGCCCAAGATTTTGGCAGATCCGCCAATTGGGATACGGTATGGCTAGATCTTGTGAAGCAAGTGGGTCTGCAGTGTTGGCTCACTGTGAAAGCTCTTGCAAAGCCAAGCTGTTTAATGAGCAAGCAGGGAGACATCACACCATAGATTTTATTTGTCTTGATAAAACCATAGGTTGAAAAGAAATGCACACTTCTCTATACACTGATAGTTACAAATGCTAGTCTTTAATTTTCCTTCATATATCCTAAACGATCAAAGCATCTGATTGCTTTGTTATAGTTCAAATACAGGCTAAAGGAACACTGGAGTTCCCATAAGCCAGAAGCTTTCCTTTGATAATCTACTTTTAACTTGCTATTTGCATATGTTATCCGTTAGCTTTACTTTCTAAATTAGATCACAATACAAGGAAACCATGCTTAAATAATGTTATCCAAGCCAGTAGCTCCTTTCTTTATTGATTTTTTAATTAAAGAATTGCCGGAAAAGAGAAAAGAAGAAAGAAATAAGAGACATAAAAGAAAGAATACAATTTCTTAACTGTATTAATCAGAATGCATTTGCTCATAACTGAACTGCTTGGCAAGCTTCATATCGATCCAGAAGCTAGTAAACAGATAAATATTTCAGTTGTATAAACTTGAGGACTACAGTGTGAATGACCCCTGTGGGAAGCTCGTACTTAATGCTTTAATTTTTTGATTCACAAGATTTATTGATTTGCTTGAATGGAAATGTTTCGCATTTCTCAGATGCCTGAGGGTCCACTGTGAAAATATTCACTTTGTAATAATTAGGTCAGGACTGATGTGCAGATTCTTTCTTCTTTTGATTGTCAGTGAGCTGTGCAGACCATACAATATGGCTGCTAAGTATTACTGGGAAAGGCAAGTGACCAGAAGTCATCAGCAAACATTCTGTACACATCGATTTTCTGTTAGGATTAATGACTGGGGTCATTCAGAGCAGGCCTTTAAATTTTGTACCCAGTGGCATTTGTTTAATTAGAAGTCTCTTTTGCTCCCTGCACACATTCAATAACACGATGCTCAGAACTATTGCTGTGTATCTTATGTCTTAATTTAGAGTTAAGAATACATCCCTTGTTTTCACTTTATTGGTTCCTACCCCTATTCAAAGAATATTTTAATCATTAGTCTTTAAGGGAATGATAGCAGGAAGGGTGTGAAGTGATGCTAACATGCAGAGATTTCAATGTTCCACTCTTATATAACATATCAGTAAAAGATTCAAAGCTATTACAGAGCTTTTTCACTATGGTCTCTTAGGCTGTAGTTAATTTGCAAATGAGGACATACAGGCAAGACACTCTCAACCCTCTGGGTTATAAATTATACAAATCATTAATTTTCTAAATATTCCCTTTGGAATTCTTTTGTTAACCCTAATTCCTGTCTTTCCATTTTGTGTTAGCTTTACTAGTGGGGAGATTTGTTAAGAATAAGAAAGGAAATGAAATTCAAATATTTGGTCCTAGTCATCTGGGTTGGCCTAGTCACCTGTGGGAGAAGGGAAGACAGATCAGGTTTCCTCCAGTTCATGCATATGTCCCTCAACTTAAAATAAAACACCAAAAAGAGGAAATTAATTTTTGTCTAAACTGGATTTAATCTTTCTCACCTACTGAGATGGCTCAGTCCCAGTTCTATCTCCTTTGTGACTGCATGTGTCCAGGTGAAAAGATGATAGTCTACTGAACAGGGGAGTGAAAACACAATCAGAAACAGAGCATTTGAAAAGAAAGCATGATGCTGAGGGTGTGTTGTCCGTGAAAGTAGGTCTACAGAATGAGTTCAGGACAGGCTCCAAAGCTACAAAGAAATCCTGTCTCACAAAATAACAAAAGTCAGCCAACCAACCAACAAAATAAACAAACAAAAAACAAAAAGAGAGAAAGAAAGTAGGAAAGCAGAGCCATGGTCTGTAGGGATCCCTTGGTGTTAGCTATTGGGATACACGTGTATTTTTGATCTGTTTTTGTAGTTGATGTGCTCCTGTTTCTCAAGACAAGATCTTGCTAGGTAGATCAGGCTTGCCTGGAACACTTGAGTGTTAGGATTAGAGGGATAATATACCACTATGCTCCAATTAACCTTGGTTTTAAACTAAGAATTAAAAACAAAACACATCATTTTTAACAGAACTCAAAAAATGAAGAATGCACACCCAGAAAGTAAAAATATATGAACAAAAATAATAAAATAGTAACAGGATTCTTGTAAGAAAAATATAAATTAATGATTACAAAATGTAGGCATTAACTGGGGAAAAGTCTTCCTTCCTCCTAGAAGTATTTCTGTAGAGGCTGAGAAGCCAATCTTCAGTCAAGGTTTAGACAGTGTCATTTTCAAGTCATTTAAATAACAGTTCTCCAAATGAAATTTTCCCCAAGCTAGCAGTCCATAACACTTCACACTTCCATTGTGCTTTTTAACGAACTGGTCTGTCACTAATAAGAATAAGACATTTAAGGGTTGTGCTGGAATAACTAGTATAGTTAATTCTGTGCTAAATGTCAAAAATCCCATAGTCCTCTCTTTATCTTCCACAGTAGATGGGTTCTACATCCACTTTCTTATACTTGTTTACCCTTATCCCAAAAAATGATCCATAAACCCAGAAGTCCAAATGAGACAAATTGAGATTAAAATCATTATAATTCTTTGCAAGGTCTTTGAGACAATGTTTTTAAGCACAATTAATAAAAACTCAGAGAGAGAATTTAGGGATCATCCTGAAGATCGAAAAGCAAACCATCCAGCCAGCCACTGACTCTTACTTCTCCCTCTGCTGAAACGGTGATCCTGCCTACAGGAATCTCAGGAAGAGACTGTGTCTGACAGCTGTGTCCTGTCTCATATTTCTCTCTAGTTCTGGGGTTACGGGCTCGTACCACTGCTGCCTGGTTTCTATAGCAAACTAGCGTGGCTACTAAGATTAAAGGTGTGTGTTATTGTTACCTGGTCTGTAAGACAGGCCAGTGCGGCTGTTCTACTTCTCTGATCTTCAGACAAGTTTTATTTATTAAAGTACAAATGAAATGTCACTATAATATTTTTGACTAATATAATGCATTATCATCTTTACTACATTCAATCTTTAGGCATACAGAGTTATAATTTGTTTAATTACGTTGTTATATTTTAGTTATCAGAGCTTCTTCTATTTAAAAAAAGAAAAACGATAACCTTAAAAGTTGAAATTAAAAGTTTCAGCCAGAAATGTGAAGTGATACTTACAAAGCATGGAAGATCATGAAAACAAATGTAAAAACCTAAATTCCTAGTATTGTTTATAAATACACAATGGTATCACATATTGTTTTATTGGATTGCAGAATGTCAAGACTCCAAGAATCCTTGTAAGTCATGCCCATTGCTTTGAGAAAACCTAACATTGCATGGTGTCCCAATCTTTCTGAATGCCCTTTCTGCAAAAGGAGGAAGATCACATGTCTCCATCTGCTCTATAAAAGGACATACAAATATTTAAGATCAAATTATGATATGACCAGCCTGGTATGTCAGATCATATGAAATGGTCAGTGATCATCTGACTTTGACCTATAAACATGATGATTTCACATGTATTATGCTGGTGGGAATGCTTTGGTTCCTTACCTAGTCTAATTTCTTCATTATGTAAAGGAAGGACACGAAGCTTCAGAAATTTCCTGATGGTTAGGTGAGCTGTCTTGGATCACAATCCTTGATTTTCATAATTTGTAGATTCTGAACCAAAATTACCATGTTGTTTAGATTTTTCAAACATGTTATGAAATACTTATTTTCAGAATTGAACATGTTTCACAGCAGAGAAAAGTCAAGCAGGAATACATGTGAACCGGAGCTCCGCAAATAAATCAAGTCGAAGCTCAGAGGAGCGCTCAGGGAATCGGGAAGCTTCTCACCTTGCTCAGGTATCTCCACCATTGAAATTAAAAAAAAATCTAGTGAAGCCAGAAGCAGAATTTGCTATTATGACCTAGAATTACTTGTACATGACTTTATTAAGTTTTGTTATTACAGTACTGTTCCCAGCCAGCCACAGGGACAAAGGCAAAACCTCAAAAAAGCCTCTGGAATACACAGAGTAATGAAACCCTAGGCTACTAAATATTAAACTGAGTATTAGGAAAGGAATAAATGTAATCAAATGAGTATAAGCAAAGGGAGGGATGCCAAAAGCAGATTGCACATGGCTAGATTGAGTGAGCAGTTGTACAGCCCTTGCCTTTTCACTCACTAAGTGAATTAAAAGCCAGTATCACTAAAAAAAATGATCCACAGGCCTTAAAATTGTCTATGTGGAAGCTCTGCTTCAGCTCTCACTACTCCCGTTCCAGACTCTGCCCCTCAGAAAGCCTGCCAAGGGTCAGCTTCTTCCCGGGAGCTGCTCAAGACCACACACCTACATCGTATTCAAGAACTGGTTGCCAGACTTACCACGTGATCTCTCTCCTGCTTTCCTGAGTGTCACCCTGGAATTGTTTCTCTCTGCTTCCTTTTCTCTGTTTATTAAATCTGGATTTATTAATTCAGCTGTATTTGGTTTATTGCATTGGCAGAGGAATCCACTAACTGGGATTTTTTAAATACTTATAAAAAAATTAGCCTAGATTTGATTTCAACTTCAACATTCCCCTCTGATTTTGCAGATTCATATCCCTTACCATCCTGAGTTTTATTTTCCCAACCATGCAATGGAACAACAAAACCAACCCAGTTCTGATGTGAAGATTAAATAAGACAATGGCTATAAAACATCCATGAGTGCCTGGTACCAACCACTTAGCAATGAATATAATGAAGATCGTGTTTATCACTGTTGTCTGACTTTAATAGTGCTGATATGTATTCAATTGACCACAAAGAAGATATTTACAGTCTTACCCAGCTGTGAAACATAGAGACTTCAATACCTGTCTGTCTAGCAAGATGCACCGACTTGTTAAGTAGAAACCTGACTGCTATGTTGCTAACCAACCACTTTGTGATTGGTTAGAAGGTGACTCCATAAGAGGGAGTCCATGCAGGGTACGAATCTTCCAGCTGAAGAAGTTCACTTAGCCTTAATGGTTCACTTAATATAGTGATTTAATTAAAGAAATATGGGGTTAAAACTGCCCTCTAAATATTTGTGTTAATACCTGTCCTGCTTGTTTTTTTTTTTTTTGGTAAACAACCTAGAGTTATCGAGGAATAGAAACCACAATTGAAAAATACCTCCAGCACTTTGGCCTGTGACATTTCATTGACAAAAGACTGATAAGGAAGTGCCTAGCCCACTCTGGGTAAGCAGGTAGCTGGGGGGTGTAGAAAAAAGCAAACTCAGCTAACCAATAGGAGCATTGCCAGTAAGCAACATTCACTCATGGATTCTGTTTCATTTTGTGCCTCTAGGTTCCTGCCTTAAATTCCTTCATGATGGATTATAATGTAGAAGTATAAGTCTAAAAACGGTATTCTTCCCCTTTTATTTTTGGTCATAGTATTTTATCACAGCAGTAGAAATGCTAATTAACACAATACCCATAGACAAATGCATAATCAGCCTTAATTAGAGATACTTTGTCTTGCAGTGAACCATGGGAATATGGAGAGACTGGTTAAGGTGCTAAGAATAGGTGACAATTGATTGCTTAGCCCTTAACAATATATTTATACCACTCTGGCCCACCTTCTAAGGGTCATGAAATATGGAATAAAAGTCAAAAAGAATATATAAGGGAGATGTAACAAGAAGGGCTGCTAAATGCTGTGCGCTAGAGGTGTCATGGCCATCGCAATCATGACTGTCAATGCCCATATGGTGGCGCACACTGGCCTGTACAGGCTATGCCTTTCATCAGTCAGCCGTGATCAGGGAGGAAATCATGGGAGCACAGTGCAAACTGCAGAACTTTTGGCTACTGATGAACAGTGAAGGAGGCCCAACATTATCTTCCTTGTTGACTCACTGGCTTCCATTGGATAGTTTGAAACCTGCAGTGATACTGACAATCATGATTAAACTCAGTGTAACATGGAACTAAACGAAAACACATGGATGTGAGAGAGTGACTTGTAAGGGGGTGGGATTGGGAGGCAAATAAGAGAGGATGGGGAAGAGAACAACCAGAACACATTATACATGTGTTAAACTGTCAAAGAAGGAAATGAATGCAAGCTACAATGCAAAACCTACATCTGAGATGGAGGGGAAATTGCAGAAGAGGAGGTGGAAAGATCACAGGAGGTAGAAGACCAGGACATATGCTGCTTGGGAGTGTCATCTAGAAATGACAGGTATGAGAGGCTAAGTGTGTGCGTGTGTGTGCGCGTGTGTATGTTTGTGTGTAAAAAAAATAAAGAAAAGTTTGTGAGTGTGAAAAAGAATGCATAAGGAACATGGGAGTCAGGGAGGGAGGCTTGAAAACATAACTACAACTCTTATGTATGAAACTCTTGAAATAAATTAAAAATATGGACTATTTAGATATATGCTTGGCTTATTTATTATTTTTTAAATGGGCTTTTGGCCATTGACACACAGTATAAAAATAACAGAAAATGGAGAGACAAAATGAGATAATCTGGGTAATTAAAAAAATATTGTGTGTGTGTGTGTGTGTGGATGTGTGTGTGATGTGAGTTTGTGGGTGTGTGGAGGTCAGAAGAGAACTCTGTACACTCTGTTCTTTCCTTTCACCTTTGTGTGGGTTCTGGGACTATACTGAAATCTTCTGGCTGTATGGCCAGCACCTTGATCCACAGAGCCATTGCTGCAGCCTAAGTCTGCTCTATCTTCATCATGTTATTACATGAACGATAATAGTAACCCTGTAGGAATTTCAGAAGCATCCTGCTATGACAGCCTGTATAATAAAGTGCATGATTTCATGCAATAGCTATAGACAACATGGTTGGTGGAATTTACATTCTTCCCAGTTAAGAGCCAAGAGTAAAAACTTGCCAAGATGGCCCTACTCTATAAGCCAATACTACTTTTTATCTAAAAGAAAGGATTTTCTCTTTCAATTAAAAAAAATCTAGTCTTTCCTAGGAAGTGAGAATAGTGCTTATCTCTGAGTTCTAGACTCACACAATAGTCAATGTGAATGAAAGAGCCATAAACCTAATTGCTGAGATATTTCAATATAGGTCTCACAATAAACATTGACATTCTCGAACATCTTCAGTGGTTGAATAAACACATTCTATGGTCAGCCATATAATTGCATATTCAATTTCCCTGACATTTATTAATAGGAGTCCACTCATAAAATAGTCATCCTCTACAGTGAAAAGCAGACCCCATGAAGTGTCACCTAAGGTGTCGACTGGGAGCTTACCAAGGGATCACAACTGAAGGACGTCATGGGTGACATAGCTGTTAACCACTAGACCAACTTCTCCTTAAGCTGTAAGCTGAGATCTCTTACCCTCTACCGTCCTCTCTCAAGAAGTAGTCCGCTGAAGCAACCTCTACCATCACACGGAACTACACAGCACATTATCATATTTATCAGTATGCTAAGCAGCTGCTCTGTGAAAATAGCAGATGTTCTTGCTGGGCAAGAGTGTGAACTAAGAAGAACTGAAGTGAGAGATGAGAGACATTTCTCTGTGGAGGCAAAGATTACGTTTAGAATGCAGTTACAAATGATACTTGTCGAGCGATGGTAGTAAGTTCTCTCTTCTAAGATCTGTGACCTCATTAGCCCAGGGTAGTTGGCTAGATGTCTAGTCTCAGGCATGATTTCCCTCTGTTGAACCATACTTATATCTAATTAGGCAGCTGTTGGTTACTTGCGAGGACTGAATGTCACTATTGCATCTTTTATTTTTTTATTGGATATTTGCCATCTCATTCTTTGCTGTGTTTCATAAACTTCACAGCTACCTAGGGCCACTAACCAGTGGCAGCCTACATGGTACTTTCTGTATTCTGACAACTAAACAACAGGAAGGAAGTTTTCAGATTCGATGCAGTTAAAATTTTTTCATGTCCTGTCTCTGAAGGTTATGGCGTATCTAGGGATTCACCTTCAGCCTCTGAGGGGCAACCAAGGGCTGCAGTAATAGCCTATAATATACATGGAGTTACTTAAACTGAACCAGTCCTATTTGACAATTTTTAATTGAAAAAGAAATGTTAAACTTGAAAAACAAAGAAAAATAATTAAAGAAAGAATCACATTCTTCATTCTTTTTACAAACAAGATATTGAAGTCAGAATGCCTATTGTAGTCTGACTTAGTTACAAGAAAAATGTATAGCAGTTAAAAAATTGTCACAACAGTATGTCAAAAACATCTTACCAAAAATATTAAAGGCAATAATTTTGTATGGAAAGACGTGTTATTGTCTTTCTTTCTAGGACTTTAAATAGAAACTTCAGGGGCAAACATTGACATCACATGAATGACCATCATAGCCGGAAGCCATACAACATGAGCAGAACAAATAAGCCAAAGTTGTTTTGGCTGTGGAGATGACAGTATGTCTGTTGGTCAACCCTCTGCAGTGAGGCACTGTGTAGCCGGGGCGGAGTGGAGAGGATTTTACTCCTCCAAATGATTAAAGGATCACATGATTATCGTCTATGAAAAAAGGAAAGATTTCCCTGGGAGAGGAGCTTGGATTGTCTGCTCCATTGTGTTATCAAGACAGCCAGCAGAGGGGAGTCGAGGAGGGGGCAGGCCAGGGATTCTTTCACTGCTCTGTCAGAAATTGAATGAGACAAACTCATTCCATGAGATTCTCTAATTTTGTCAAAATTATATCTGCTGTCAAGTCAGCTCTGGGAGCATTGAAGTCGGAGTGAAAGTGACAGCAGTGGATGAATGTGCAGGTTGCACTCCCATCTGCCAAGCAAATACGGCAAGTGAATAGAATAAAAAGGACCAGAGGAGTCAACCTGGGCACCCCATAGACAAAGCAAATGGGGCATCGAGATGGATGAACAAGGTTGCTAACCAGTTTTCTCAGAGTGCATGCTCTGGCCCCGTGGCCAACAGGCTTGCAATTCTATTCCTGGCTCAAGTTTATTGCTGACATTTAAGCTGGACAACAAGTTTTTCAGCAGCTCAGGCTGTCATTTACAGTGAAATGTACCTGCTGAAATGATTCATTTAGAGTTTCCAGGGCTGCAAATTGCCACTTCAAATGGGACATATAGCTTAGCCAAATCCTACTGCAAGTACTTCAGATACAGACAAACCCAGTCCAAATCCTCAGAGGACTGAGTGATGTTGGATTTCTGGCCATCTCCTTTTCTCAAATTCAGTTTTTAACTTTGTTTCCTAAATTTCACAGACAAGTAGGTCTCAACTGGGTTAATTTAAAGGAAAAAACACAGATCGGTCCCCCTCATTTCTAACACCCTCAGGGACCTACAAGAGATTGGGAAATGCCTCAATAGCTGTCCATGGGAATATAGAAATGTGTGATGTTAATTTTAGAAAACTGTTTTCATTTCTGTTTATTTGTTGCAGTAATTATGTTTATGTTTGAATGCTTATATCATAATAGCATTTATCTTTATTTCATGTGTATGGATGTTTTGCCTCTTCTATATTTATACACCATGTGTATGCAGTGCCTGCAGAATACAGAAGAGGGTAGTAGATCCTTTGAAACCTCCATTTCTGCAGGTTGTGAACCATCATATGAGTGCTAGAGCCAAACCCAGGTCCTCTGCAAGGGCAACAAAACTGTTAAATTCCAAACCAGCTCCCTATATCTGAAACCAGGTTCAATGTGGTTGTATGATCATGTTCCAATTCCTCTGTCACTAGCACAGGTTAAATAAGTTAAATTTTATAATACCCTTTTTAGGTACATAGTTTTTGCTCAGTTTCTATAGCTTAATGTATCATACATTTCTATAAACCAAATAAATGGCTCTTGTCTCAATAATACCCCAAATTCCAAGATTAACCTCTTTGTCTTGGTTCCTTGCATATACAGTATAAATAAAGACTTATACTAGCCATAGTATAGCTCCTTCAGAAATTTTGGTGCTTCATTTTTCCAGGTTTCTTTGCATTAAATCAGGTCCTTTAAGATTTTTTTAGGTGTATCCTGTAACACGAGGGGCCAACTTGTTGGGGTTTCTATCCGGCCCAGTATCCCACAGCTGGCATGTCCCAAAGAAAATCACACAGAGATCTCCATAAGTTATAA
>LOEQ01005215.1:81211-94358 GCA_001685075.1 Bramus lutescens
CAGGGTCACTGGGAGTGGGTGTGGCTTGCCTCTTAGAGAGTCAAAACCATAACAGTTACCATTCACCAAGTGGTGATATTTGCAATGACTGTCTTCCTGGTGCTTTTAAATGCTCGTATATCAAGAATACTGGATAATGTAATTACACAAGAGTAGACCATATAAAACTAAAAGGGTGCAATTTTTAATGCCTGCTTTTTTGACTGTAGTTATATCTCCATTGTTAGCCCTGCTCTGTGAACTCACCCATGTTAACTAGACCAAGTTACTTATCATCTGTGGCCTCCTTAGCAATTTTAAAATGCTTAGTTCAGATATATTAAGGATTGAGACAGGGAAGGAAGGTTAGTACAGTGTGCTCATCCTAGTTTGAGTTTGAAGAGAGACAAAATGATACAACAGAAAGACACTGAAAAGCCAGTTCATGGCTTTTCTTTCTTACAGTGGTTTATTCAACTCTAAGGTGGAGAATACACAACAATGGATTTTTTCCTGCTGGATTTTATTCAAGGCTAAATAAGATTAGCAGACATTCAGTTCCTTTCAAAACAGTCAGCTCTGAGAATGATGAGCATCTCCATCCCAATGCTAATTGCCCTCCAGTCCCTGGTTTGAGCTTTGCTCTAAGGTGAGCTCAGGAGTTCAATCAGCACTTTCAAATCGTTTCAAATTCATAGCTATTTTACATCTGTTCATGTCTGCAGCTTTAAGAAATAGAGCCATAAAATGTATGCAAATATGACCACTAATATCTCTGATTTTTATGTTTGTTTATCTTTTTTGTTTCTTGATTGTTTTTGTTTTTCTTCTGAGACAGTGATGTAGGAGGGTCATCTGTCTATGTGTTACTTTCATTGGTTAATAAAGAAACTGCCTTGGCCCTTTTGATAGGCCAGCCCTTAGGTGGGTGGAGTAGNTAAATGAATACAATTTGTGTGTTGTTATTTCGGGGTATAAGCTAGCGGTGCGGGGGCTGGGCGGGACGAAAAGCAGGCCCGCTCCCCTTATTACTACAAGACAGGGCTTCTCTCAGTAGTCTTGGCTGTTCTGGAGCTCACTTTGCTTACCAGATTGGCCATGAACTCAGAGATCTGCAATTCAAATCTGGAATTAACTGTGCATGTTACCACCACCTGGCTTGTTTCCTTATCTTAAATGAACTTGAACTATTTCACTGCTGGCTGGGTGTGGTGACACACATCCTCTAGTGTCATCCCTCAATAAGAAGTGGCAGGCAGATCTCTGAGTTCTTGGCCAGTCTTGTCTACATATCAAGATGCATCAGTCACGACCACAGAGTAAAAAGAACCTGCACTCTCCCTCTCCCCAGAAGAAAGAAAAGATAGAAGAGAGATGTTTCCCTTCTTTCCATGTTTTACTTCTCTGAAAAGTCATATACATGGTAACAAGAATGCTCTGTCATTAATTATTTATTTACAAAGTCATTGGATTGTAGTCATTATTTTATACAAGAGAAGCAGGATATATGTAATTGAGATATTTGTCTCCAGTGAGTGAATCACATTGCAACACTCTCCGAGCCGGATTCCTGTAGCTTTACCTAGACACAAACACCATATGCCAGCTTTAAATATTACAACGTTAACTTAAAATAGAGAAATAAATCGATTAAAAAAACATGTTGTATTTATCTATGAGCTTAGTAAATTTAACTATGTGCTTTGTTAGCTGCCCTGCATCAAACATCAAGTATCTACATTACATAAATTGATAAGTGAGCCTTGCTAATAAGCCCAGCTCAAGAGTCAATGAGACCTCCTGTGTCTAGGAAACAGGCAGAGGATGAGATAAGACCAAGATACCCAGTGCCTCCCCTTGCCTTTTATGTGTATATACACAAAACTGACAAACAGATAAATGAAAATATGAAACAGCTCAAGCATAACTACACTGATAATATTTGCTGGTTTTCTACTTTCTCTCAATAGTTCATATGTGCTTCATTTTATTGTCATGGAGAATAATGGATCACAAGGTAGCATTAGTAGTGATGCTAAAGTTCGAGAGAAAGAAAAGTGTTGTAAGATTAGTACAACTGAGACCTTTTATTGGAAGGATTTGAAAATGGAATTTCTTTTCGATTAAGACTTTTTGTTGCATTGTGCTTTTTCTTGTCTTTACAAAGTTTGAAATCTTTCACCATACATAATGAGGAGCCTTAGGGTTGGGTTACAAACCTAAGTACAAATTTCATTCAAAATTCAGCTTGTGTATAACACACATTTCTTGAAGGCAAACTTTAATAATATTTTGATTTTCCTGAATATTGTCACAACACTTAATACCACATGTAATTTCTTGTTTTTGTTGTTTGGGACATAATACCAGTATTCAAGCAGTTTCACATTTTTGATGATTTTGTATTCTCACATTCTGGATGTTGATTCTGAATTACCTGATTATCTTGTGTAGGCGCAGTAAACAAGACAAGTCAATATTCACATAGGAAAAAACAAGAAGACTGTGGAAGAACATAAAACACAGAAATAAACGAATCTTTATTTCGTCAACTGATTTTACACAAAGATACTAAATAATTGAAAAGAAGGGGATACAACCTAATAAATGGTGCTAGTAAGACAATTTTTAAATTTCTTGGTCCCTTGTTGGGCAATGTACAAAAATGGGTGAGGATAGTTTATGGAACCAAATGTAAAGGCTAATACAAGAAGGGACTGTGTTACACTCTATAATGAGACAGACTTTAGTAAACACATGGAAAGTGTAGCAAGTAAAATAAAAAAGCAACTCTTAATAAAAGTTTGAAACTTCCAATTATATCAAAAGATAACCTCATCTGTTCTAAAAGCAAAGAAAGTATAGAAATTTCATTTCTTCACAACTGGGTTAAGAATCTCACTGCTTTATAAGCTTTAATGCTTTGAAATTCTCCCCCAAATAAAATGAGTGATAGAAAGATAGGGAACTATGGGCAGGAACAGGGACTGTCCCCCCCCACACACACACACAAACACACTTGGAGTCCTTTTCCCCTGCAACTCTGCTCAGACAAAAGAAAAATACACCCAGGTACCACATGTCATTCTGAGAGGTTTAAATTTTCATTAAAGCCAGACAGCAGACAGGATTCCAAGGAAATAATGTGAATCTGTGCCCATATCCAGCAGGGATAATCATCCTTTTAATTATAAGTTACTGAGCTAAATTCAAAAAGACATGATGGGCAGGCATTAGATAACCAAATTATCAATAGCAATGGCATTTCTCCCTTTGCATTTTAAAGGTTGAAACACTTGAGAACCCCTATTTGATATTCCTTCTACAATGCTCCCTCCGTGTCTTGAAGTCATTTGAAATAATGTCATTTGATGCTGTGCGTCCAATAACTTTAAATAACATCATTAGCATTAGAATAAAAAGAATGGAAATTGGCTATCTAGAGGGCATCCTTCCTCATTTGAAAAAGGTTCGCCAAACAAAAGTTATGTGACTCTCCCTTTGTTACATGCATTTGCCTTGTATAAATAAGAAATGAATATATTAATAAGAAAGAAAACGGAAAGGAGGAACAGACTATGTGACTATCAGGGGCTTGAGCCTTAAATCAGTCACTATGAATAAAACCATTGTATCCTCTAGAGAGATAGCTGTTAAAGGCAAGACCAAGCCAGTGTGTTTGTGTGTGTGTGTGTGTGTGTGTGTGTGTGTCTGTGTGACATGCACATGTGTGTGAACACATGTATGTAGCTGTGATTTTTCTCTGCACAGAGAAAAAAAAAAGCAACCAGAAGTTTAGGGAGAGAAAAGGCTTATGGGCTCCAGATATGCCTCAAGGTTGCTGAGCGATTTTTATGCACCTGCCTTTCTTATGTGGTCTTCAAAACCTGGAACTGAGCTGTGTTTTTGGTTAATTTCCTTTAAGTATATTACTCTAAGCAGCTGTTCTGGAGAGTAGTGATTTGATATCATTCTCTTTGATTTATATAAAACATCTGGGCAGGGCTTGTGTAGTATTTGAGATTTCAAGAGGTATAAGAACTGGTGTTTAAGTACATTTCAACACTCTAAAGACGGGAAAGAAACTACTTTCGTGTCTGTGCTGTGCTTTTCGTTTGACAACTGAAAGTATTCTCTATTGAGAGGATTCGCAATAAACATTCAGTCAGAGTTTTAGCTGAGAGCAGGGTTGGGTCAGGAGAAAAACCAGTAAGTGAACCTGGAAGCTGACTCCTCATCTCACTTTGCGGTGCATTTGCCAGTTCATTGATGTTGAGACTTCAGGGCTTCAGGTACAATGGAAACTTGAAATAATTATTGGAATAATTCCCTTACATAAACTTTAAGGACACATGCATGAAATGACATGTGATGTGTTTGTAGTGTGGATGAAGTGAAATAGGTCAGAATACTCATATCATTACATACTGCTTGGTTTTTTTCTTTCATATGATAAAACATAAATTTTGATTTGAAGGAGAATGAATGTTTGGATTATTTACATGAATGGCGTAGATAAATATAGGCAAGAACAGAGCTACTTTGGATTACTATCTGATTTACTATGAAAAAATGGAAATGTTAAAGCAATGAAAGGTTCAGTGGCTTCCTTGGGATCCTCTAGAAAATATTTGTTTATTGTTGGTGTTTACCTCATGCACTCAACAAGTTTGACTTCAGGCAAGGCAATATACAGGGTTAATGATAGATAAATGAGGATGCTCTTACAAAATAAATAAACAAAATGAAAATATCGTTGAAGATGCTGATACAATGAGGCACACAGTCAGCTACAGAATTCAATTTGAAAAAAGATCTGAAATAAAGAAACCTAATAAACAAGTGAAATGATTTGATTGAAAATATTTATGAGGATTTAGAATGAAAATATTATGAAGATAATATTTATAGATATATCCATTCTTGGGAGTGAAGCTAAAGAAAACAAGAAATGTAAGGATTTTAGTGCTACTCTTCACGGCAACTTGTGTGTGAAGGAACAGCATTGTACAGTGCATCAAAGGGCTGAGCCAGAAGTTAGTGGCTTATCCATTGCTTGAAATATTAGGAGTGCTATCATCCCATCTTAGACTGCTGCTGCATGAGTCCTTATGAGCTCCCAGGGACCATGAGAGGGTATGGCAATGGGCTTACTGTAACACGAGATGTCACAAAGATCCATAAAGAGATGGTGAATGTATGATAAAGCTTGACATAAATACAGTAAAGGACTTGGAACCTGTCAGAATCATTCTTGAACACTTTAGAAATTTTGTAGGGTAAGATAATGTGTCCACTCTCACCATCAATTCAGTAGTAGGTTATGTGAATAATAATGAAGTATTTAAATGAGGAAGGAGCCCTTAGGGCCTGTCTAGGAGTCACAGGAGATCTCTTAACTGTGCAGGGGAGGACGACATATCAAGAAAGGAGCTGACAAGTACACAGAAATATTTGTGGAAGCTAAGAATATTAAACTTGTAGAAAAGCATTGATAGAAGGAAGGGGGGCTTGACATTTTCAGGTAATCAGAGATATGCCTTCCAATTTTCACAAGCTAATATACTTATAGCCCCTGGAGAAATAATTATGATGCAATTTCAATGGTTATAAAGAAATGCAACTTTGAACATAAATTCTAAAAGTTAGACATACATGCGACGAAAACACCTGTTTTTTTGTAAAAAAAAATTCTGTCTACAGAGCAGTTTGAATAGGAGTCTGAAGATAGAAACACAAAGAAATGCAAACATCAGTTTATGACCAGAGAATCAGAATTTTCAAAGTATTTTGCCAAATATCTTATGTTCCACTAAGGGGAAAAGAGGTTTGGTTGGTTCCAAGGTAAAAATCTTACTTATTCAGTTTGTTTTAATTGCGTGTGAGATACTGGAGATTCTAAACTGGGAAAAATACAAAGAGACAAATTCTAAATGTTAGCTAGATGATCCACCTAACATTTTTAAGTTTAAAAAGATTTTGTATAAGTATCATGCATTTGAAAATTTAGGGCAAGTTAATACACACTTAAGCATTATTGTGGGGAGGTTACTTAATAATCAGTCCATCAAAACTAAAACACTGAAGTGCATCTGCAGTCATTTATAAAAGCACAGAGCACACACCTACTGCGTCAATGAACACTATTCTCTGTATTGCAGGTCAAGGCTTGCTGATTGTGGGTGTGGGATAAAAAGAGAATGTGGTTTCTTATTTCTCTTCTAGGCTTGTCTATTTTAAAGACTCACATGTATAAATATGCATATATATATATTGCAACAATCATAAACTTTTTAATCATGTAATTATTATGACAAATAGTGTTTTATACACTATGCAGTCACTTAAGACTTCTCATTCAAAACACAAGTGGCATATTGAGAACTATATTTTCTAAGAATAGTATACTAGCAAAACTGTTTATATAGTTTGAAGCCAATGTGATATGAAAGCATGAGAGATGCTTTTCCTTTTGTCTAAATACCATTGCTTTCCATCAATGTCAGCTCCTCACAAGACCAACATGTCACAGCATAGGATGTTTTCTTCTTGGTAACATCTGACTTCTGTGTACATCACTCAGTAACGTTGCATCCTGTACTAAAGTTCTTGACATCCATGCCCTCAACCATAGGGGTAACTACTCTAAACTTAAAAATGAATCCCTGGGATAGGGTTGAAGGGGAGGGGAGAGGCAGGAAGAGGAGCAGAGAAAAATTTAGAACTCAATAAAAATCAATACAAAATGAATTCTAGAAAAACTGTTGTAGAAATATGTGTATTGAATATAATAACAAAGCTTAATGTTTTACATATTACCACAATTTGGATCTTAGACTGCTTGATGTCTTAGGCAAAAATAGTTTTAGAATTTGTTAAGTCAAGAACTTGATGACATTATATCTTGAAGTGGATAAACATTGACTATTACTCCTTTTTTTTTAGTCCTCTATGTACAATCTTGATACACAGAATTTTGTTATTTTTTAAGTGAATATTCCAACAGGAAATATTTCCTCTCCTTATACATATTCAAAATAATAAAAGTATAGATTAGTCTATTTTGATTATGTTACTACAATATAGCTAGTTCATTTCAATTATCTAAATTTCAGGCTATTTCATTATAAGCTGTGGTATGGGATTCAATCATCTAATTGTTAATAATATGTATATAATAATGAATTGTTGCACAAGTGAACAAATGAAATGAAATGAGTGAATGAATGAATGAATACATATTAAGACGACAGCCAAAAAAGTACACATCATGTAAAATAATATAGCTTTGGTCACATAAGAAATAACGTTTATTCTATACAAGATGATAAAAATTCAAATTATTTTATTTTTACAACTAAAATAATCTTTTGCTTGTGAAGTTATTCATATTTATTATAAATATATTGTTAAAGGCACTGAAAAATTCTTCTACCTCATAGACAAAGAAAATTATATGTTAGTGTTAAATATAAAGGTACAAGGCAGAAGCAGCAGGCAGGGAAAACACCTATAAATTTACTTGCTGAAGGTAACGCCAAGTGAATTTTATTATGTAAGAATATTTGTTTATTTCACAGAAGTGTTTCCCACTCCCTAAAAATGAAGATGGAGTGTCAGTTTAGGGGGCACAGATATGTAAGTATATTAGTGTGACTAATCTTGTTCCTGTATAGGATGCTGAGGAAAGATATCACAGAAGATGAAACAAGAGAAACGTGGGAAGATTCTTATTCCTTTGTTGTTGTTTCTTGCTGCTCAAGATTTGGTTCAGGGATTTACACTTGGTAGACCCAAGAGTAGCGAAGGTTGACATTTCCACCCTAAACATGTCTACTTTTACTACTATGTTTCCAGGATTCATGTACTCATGATACAGATTCAGCACTCTTCATTCCTTCCTCTCGATTTCTCTTCACAATTTAATGGACCCACAGGGCAGCTCACAACTCTCTGTAATGCCTGTTCCAGGAGTCTTAACACCCTCATACAAACATACATGCAAGAAAAACACTACTGCTCATAAAATAAAGCCAAACTACAAAACGCACACAATGCAGTTATCCTGTGAAGGTGCCTCAGAGTCTACTAAGAGAACCGAGAGAGAAGCTAACGACTGACAATCCTTGCACTCCCCACTAGAAGTAGTGTATGAAAAATCATTCAAACTTGGTGTTCTGTGGGGAGAGCCCCAGTTGGTTGCATTTGTTGAGTCGTGTGGTATAAACTACACCACAAGGCCAATTTTAAACTATGAGTAATATGTCACTGAAAGAAGAATTGAAGACATGTCTGCTGCTTTCCTACTGTACAGATACAATATAAAAGTTCATAAGAGCATTGATCTTATCAAAATGTAAGGATAGTATATAAATTTAACATATGAATTTGTTCAAAATCATTTCAATATAAGTTTATGCAATTATTTTAATATTGTTGCTTAAAGATGGACTATGTTTCAGAGGCTTCTAATAATTTAAGTCAATTCTTAGGAACTAGTACAGGATGATTATAATATAGTATTGCCCTTGTCACAAGGAGACAAATGATTGCAATTTTGTATTTACATATTATACTACAATGGATTTTAATGCATTGAAAACACACAAAATCCATTGAGTTACTGAGTTATAGAAGGATATCCCAAACATCTACATCTATATCATTTGTGCTGCTATTTGAGAACACAAATTATAAGCTGCAGAGTCATAAGTGTGTATGTGGGTGAAGGCAAAAGGCGCTTTAAACCAAGGTACTCTTTTAAAGGATGTGTAGATTTCTTGTGTCTTGACAGCTTCAGTTCTGGACACACCAGCCAGTTTTCACTTTTCCAACATGGACCTGTCTTATACCTCTGCTAATTCAGCAGCTATAAACTGACATACCAGGACAGACCAGATGATATATAGTTTAAGTGTTACCTACAGCTGAAAATCATGTCCTCCAACCCATTTTTCATAAAACAAAACACTCTTTAGTACATTGAAGTTAAGTATAATGAAAAAAACACCCTGTCTTTTCTAAAAAAAAATAGACAAGTAACACACAACTGCTTCCTTTATTATAGGAAATGAAATTATTAATTTTCTAGAGGTTGCTTAGTCCCAGGCACTGTTATTCATCCTTTCACACAAGTGGTTACTGTCATGAAAGTGCAGCCATCAAATAATCTAGTAAGCCTCTTACTAAACTGGTGGAGTAAAATTAATGGTGACTGTTATATGAATATTTATTAAAAATAAAATGAATATGCAAATAATTGAACACATGAAATACTTTACCCAAGAGTATATCTGCTATGAGAGAATGCTCTTGCGCACTGTAAAGATTTGTCACTCATATTGGTTTAATATAACACTGATTGGCTGTTAGTCAGCCAGGAAGTATAGGCAGGATGACCAGACTAGGAGAATTCTGGGAAAAGGAAAGGTAGAGATGTAGTTGTAATCCAGATGTAGAAGAAGCAAGATAAGAATGACTTATGGAGAAAGGGTACCAAGTCATATGGCTAAACACAGAAAAGAATTATGGGTTAGTTTAAGTTATAAGAGCTAGTTAATAATAAGCCTGAGCTAATAGGCCAAACAGTTCATAATTAATATCAGCCTCTGTGTGTTTCTTTGAGACTGAACAGCTGTGGTACCAGGCAGGACAGAAACTTCCATCTACATATATCAGAAGTGATTTTTTAATTATTCATTTCCTATTCTCTATGAAAACTTTCAGGTAAAAATAAAATTTGGAAACTTTTAAATAAAAATAGAATCTTTGATACTGTAAATGGCATGCTATTTGATTGACATATACATCAGTAAAGGTTTCTATTGCTGTGATGGAACACATACCCAAAAGCAACCTGAGGAGGAAAGGGTTTATCTCAGGTTACAGCTTCACATCACAGTAAATCATGAAGGGAAGTCAGAAAAGGAACACAAACAGCAGGAAACAGGAGGTAGTAGCTGATGCAATGACCGTGGAGAAGGCCTGTTTATTGGCTGGCTCCTTATGACTTGCTCAGCCTGCTTTCTTATAGTACCCAGGGACACAAACCCAGAGGTGGCACCACCTACATTGAGCTGGACCCTTCTTCATCAATCATCAATCAAGAAAATGCATCACAGGCTTGCCCACAGGCCAATATGGTGTGGAGAATTTTGCACTAGAGGTTTTTTCCTTCCAAAATTACTCTAGATTGTGTCAAGTTGACATAAAACTAGATAATACAACAAAAGTATGTAGATTTGCACCTAAATGAAACTTAATATGGTATTTTTCGAAGGACAGGAAGAACAAACTCAATTCATATTTTAAGAAAGTCATGAGGCATTTGTTTACACAGTAACCCCCACTGCATGTGACTCTTCAACTTATCAATGTGAAGATAAAATGGAAAACTCCCAGTATAATGGCTACCGCCTTAGCAAAAATGCTAAGTGGTCTATCCAGTTGATTTGTCTGCTAACTGAAACATGCTTGTTTAGGTGGAACCTGAGTTTCTGAAAAAAGACAATGAAATTCATTACTATTTAATCCAGGAAAAATATTCAAGTATTTGTAGCTTCCTCATTGCATTAATATTAGATACTTAATGTAATAATCGATCCTCTGAAATACTAAATTATTAAGTGTTCTTTAAATTACATACTCCTAAAAATTTTCAATGTATTTGAAAAACTCAACTGGAATCAGAAGAGGATTTTAGAAAAAGTACTTGGGAAAGACAGTGATAATAGCAGGTTCTGTCACTCTCATATGAAGAGTATTCTAGGGGAAAGAGTAACAGTTTAGACAGCATGGAAAAACTAATGGAAAAACTAATGAAGGCCATCAGGTGCTGGGCAGAAAGGCACCGATAAGCAAAGTAAACCTGTCATTATCTCCAGAGCAGAAGACGTTGAGATTATAGGCAGATTATTTGAAACAGGGACCAAGTAGAATTCATATACTACGGTGATCTTTATGTTTTGGTTTGTTAGAGTTTGGGTTTTGAAACTTTATAGCGCTGAAAGCTCTGCAACTCATTATGAATGCTAGACTGAAACTTCTGAAATTTTGATTTAGTTTGGCCTCAAATACTTGACCCTTACACTAGCCTCCAAGTTCCATACTATGCTTTTTAAACGAGATTTAAGTCAGAGGACTTGCACAAAAGGGATCAAACTCTACTTTGATTACAGAGGAGGCTCTACCTTAGGGTGCTCTCATATTTAGATGGGTATCTGACAATGTTTCTTCTAAAGTCATCCAGTTTGTGCAAACATGGCTTAGTTTTGTTTATTGTGTAAATTAATAATAGTTAATTATAAAAATATGTACCTCACATTATGATTTGAATTTGCTCTGTGTTTAGCATCTATTTCCGCATGGTTCCAGAACAATGCTGCTAGATAATTAGAGGCTTTATTTGATTGCCAGCCAACCTTGGGGGTTAAGATAAGGGCTCATTTTTGTAATTCCAATTTTTGCCTGAAAACTTTCAATAGTAAATGCATTCTATAACTTTAGATTGAGAAAAAATAATTACATTTGGAAATGCCCCAAAATTTTAAGCTAGTTTGCTGAAGTTTATTGAGGTATCAGCTTTGGTCTCTTAACAAATTACAATTCTTCCAAGTTGTTTGTTTTTAGAGGGAAATACATAATTTTGAGACACAGAATCTTTCCAGTGGGTTCACGTAGGGGTAAGTTAGGTGCATTCATTACCTGTTTGTTGCTTATGACAAAATATCAGACATAAATAAAGGAATTATGGGTTTTGCATTACTGTTTCAGAGGGTTCAGCATGTCAATACTTTAGCCAAATATCATGGTGAACAGAAAGAACAGAGTGGAGGAGAGCTGAATTGGAGAGCAATGCAGTGTCCATCAACAGATAACACACTCACAAGGTTCTACCCCAATTACCTGCTTCATCCAGCTCAGTTCTACCTCCTGTTTCCAGGATGGTCAGAAACTGTGCCACCCTCTGTGGAAGGGATATTCAAATAAAAACCCAGTGGGTGGTGTTACAGAATTCAGTCCAAGCATCAAGAAGTTTTATTCTCCTTTCTTAGCACACTCTATTTCCTACACCTATTGGGTCCCAAATATCTTCAGGATGGGTAAAACTCTCAGGCACTGAGCTAATGCTCAACTTCTGCCAGGGACCTAAATCCACAGAGATCTTAGACCACTTGAAAGCAAGATATATTTATTTAGTTGTTTTTTTTTATTATTCATGCCTCTCCCCTTAGCACGAAACCCAGTACCCAGATATAGTGTAGTAAAGTGATCAACAGCCAAATCCTCATATCACAGTGTCATTACCCTGTGTGGTTTGGGATATCTATATGCTTTTATAAGCTTCAGGGTACTTTGGAAACAAGGGGTAATTAAATAATTCATTGACCTTACCATTTTCTCATGATCTATCACCTTCCAGTACCCTTGTTCCTGCTTCTACTTTCTTAGCCCATTTAAAGGCCATTATTACGATGGTTTCATTTTGATTGTTGGCTTGACGAGTGCAATACAGAACCACATGGGATGGGAATCTGAATGAGGAACTGCCCCAGATTACATCAGACTATGACCACGTCTGTGAAATGTATTCTTAATTGGTTAGGTGATGTAGGGAAACCCACTCTGAATGTCAGAAGTACTACTTCACCAGCTGTGCTTTTCAGTAAATGAAGTATAGAGATTAAGCAAGCACTAGAAGGCATG
This sequence comes from Bramus lutescens, assembly GCA_001685075.1. Taxonomy (NCBI): domain Eukaryota; kingdom Metazoa; phylum Chordata; class Mammalia; order Rodentia; family Cricetidae; genus Bramus; species Bramus lutescens. The sequence continues at coordinate 93,896 of LOEQ01005215.1, forward strand.
CCCACCTACCGTTCAATGTTCTTAACTATGGATGTAATGGGAAAGCTGCTGTCATTGTCTCTTGCTGTACTTCCCCTACATGAGACAATGTAACGTGAAATTGTGACCCAAATAAGCCTTTCCTGGCCTGCATTGGTGCGTGGGAATACGTTGCTAGAGCAATAGATAAAGAAACTAAGAAGGTGAACCTAGTTGTTTTCCAAACCTTTTAACACTCTGGACCTCTTTTTTGGCAAAATACCCAACAAAATAAACACCTATTCTTTGACTATATCATACAAGCAACTAAGTAGCCAGTTGTAGAAAACAGAATAAATATAATTGTAGTGTTAAGCTTTACTTTAACTATGGCCATAATCTTGACTGCTCAGTCAAGACTGCCCAACAGTTACAGTAGCTTGAAAAACAATGGATATGGGACCAGGGAAGTATATATCTTAATTAAGGGAGCCATTTTAGGGTT
>LOEQ01005216.1:8499-20965 GCA_001685075.1 Bramus lutescens
GCCAGGCAGTGCTTAAATGAATACAATTTATATGTTGTTATTTCCGGGTATAAGTTAGCTGTGCGGGAGCAGGGCAGGACGAAAAGCAGGCCTTCTCCCCAATCACTACAAACTTCACATATGTGGGATCACATCATATATTTATTAGTAGATATCTCAAAAGCTGAGAAAATGTGATATATTTTGATAGACTTTTTGTATCATTTTTTCTATTGAATATCTTGTATAGTTGGGTTGCATGAGAATACACCCACACACACATAGTGGGCTCATATTTCTTTACATTTGTTTATCCAGTTGTGAAACTGTTTAGAAAGATATAGGAGGTGTGGGCTTGAAAGAGATGTAACACTAGGAAAGGTTGTGAGTTTTCAGAAGACTTTTGTTATTTTCAATATGCTCTCTACTTCCTGTTTTGGGATCGAATGTGAGCTCTCAGGTGTTTTTGCCTCCCTGTCTATGTTTCACCATTAAGTACTGTGACACTCTGAAACTGTAAGCACTATTATACTCTTTTTTTGTTATACTAAATTGCCTTGGTAATACTATTTTGTCAAAGCAATTAAAAAGTAAGTAATACCATTTCACACCAAAAGTAGGCCCATCTGCCTTCCAGATATAACGCATATTACATCAAATGGGATTTTTTTTTACTAGAGATAAGGTTGATGACAAGATTGTGTTGTTTCTTGCTAGTGTACAACTGTTGTGAACTTTCCAGATACTGAAGTAAAAATCTGGCACCATCCACCATAATTTGAAGGCCAAAATGAGAGAGAGAAATAGGAGTCTTGGCAGTTAATTACTGTCTTGGATCATGCATGTCACAACAACTGTGACATCTTCTCAGACTTATGCATGAAGAAGAAAGAAAATGATTTTCTGTGTCATAGAATATATTAGTTTTCTCCTTATTTTCCTACTTGAAGTGGAAACAGCTTGAGCAAACATAGGACTAAACTAAATATCATCTCTTTTACCACACAAGAGTAAAGAAAAATAAACATTAGGAAGAAAATCTGTTATCAGTGAAGTAAAGTATATATGTTGTTTAATTGGCCACAGCAGAAAGTCAGCAAAGGCAATAGAATTGGGGAAAGCAATAGATATCTGGCAAAGGCACATATGGGAAATTAAAATCAAATTCTGCTGTCTGGTTAAAAGAAGACATAGAGTAAGAATAATACATGAATAAATGGCTCTGTGCCTGAGAATATATTTTCAAAATGTCTGGAGGAATCTAGTATTTTTTCAACACTTATTTACAGACTGACTCAGAAAGACCGAATTAATCTTGTGTCTTTTACGTCTTGTGTTGATACTCCATTTAACAACACCAAAACTATTATTAATCAAGCTCATCCACAGTGATCCAAAACCAGTTCTTCCTCTGCTCACCAACAGAATTTATATTGTTCTTGAAATGCTTTCCAAGTAATTTGGCAAACTAAAATTCAAAGTACATTTATTTTAGTTAAGAAACACCAAGCTGAATAATTACATTTGCACTTTATTGTTGGAGTATCTGAATTATCTTTGCAAAAAATTACAATAGCAAAGCTATTGATGTCATAAATTCTGCTCAGGCGTTGACTTTATTTACATTTCAGCTTAATAAATCTCCATTAAAATAAGAAAAAAAATTATGAGAGCGTGAGGTTCCCTGCTAGGTTCCTCAAAATCTGAAAATCTATATAAAAATGTAATCTTATATCTCTAAGCAGCCAGTCAAATTCACACCTCCCAAACAATGGTAACCAACCAAGCAGAAAAATTAACTTTAAACCATAAACAAATGCAGTTAATCAATTCACTCTTTATACATCTGAACATGGTTCCCTAAACTCATTAATAAACTAATGGAGTCAATTTTTATTTTAAAGTAAGAAAGTTAATATTTTCACATGTATACATTCTAAAAAATGCCTCTTAATAAAGGCAAAGTTATAGAAGTTTTAAAAGAAGATTTTGCTACTGAATTCACGTTTCTTTGTTATTTATATTTATATGGAATTCACATAAGGAAAAATGAAGTCATATATTTTTAACTTGAATATATGAGCATATTATTGAATTATTCAGCCAATGTTTGTACTTCATAATATTTGAAAAAATGTTCATGTAGTAAATCAAACAAAATTCATTATATTTTGATGGATACATCAGTTTTGTTAATTTCTGACAGAGAACTCACTTACTTATCAACAGAAAGTAGTTTTCTGTTTAAGGCATTTAAATGTAATTCATAAAATATTAAATTATTATATATGAGAAGGGTGTTTCCCTAGAAACTAGCAATAACAGTCTGAAAAAAATATCATTTCATCTCTATTTAATGTTATTAAACAATTCCTAGTTTACACAAATCATATCTATTACAGACAGCTCTTTTAATTGAATAACACTGTCTTTATCAAAATAAATATACAAATTTTCTATTACTGTTTCTACTGTCATTATTTACTATACACCTCTTTCTTGCATGAAAGCCAGTGTGTGTATGTCAATCACAGGTCAATTCATGTAATACATACTAAGGGCTGGAAAGAAGGCTTAGCAGTTAAGATCACTACTCTTCCAGAAGATATTTGCATCATTGCAAGGCCGCTCAAAATAACCTGGCTCCACCCCAAATGAGAGGAGCTACACTTCTGCCACCTATTGTTACTTTATTCTTTTATACATACACACACAGCTGTACATGTACTTGCGATTAAAACTGAAATTAAATATTTTTAAAAATAACTGTATATTAAAGAAATAAATGATACAGAACTTAATTGATGTACTTTATATAAAATATTGTTTAAATAAGGAATACAAGCCTGTGCTTTGGCTTCATGCCTCTTGATCACAGTATGGCTAAAAAAGAAGTTCATTGAAGTCAAACATTTCATCGAATTAGCATTTTATTAAATTGTTAGTTAAATAATGGAGATGAATTTATATAGACATTCTTATTATTTAGACCACATCATATATTATTTCTCTACGTATTATTGAAGAATACTGATTGGTCATTAAATTATTTAACAATAGATAAAGTTGTTTTTGTCAGCCTCAAGGTGAATAAAGCAAGGAAGAGGGCACCTGAAACTCCCTGAGAAAGGGAACAGAATAGATTTTGCAGGTGAACTGAGAATGGATAGAGATTGGAGCAGGAGAGGTCAGGTTTTGGGGGAAGGTGTGGAGGGAGAGAGCTGGGGTTGAGGGAGCTGGAACTGAAGTCTTCCAGTAGTAGGACTGATTTGTTGGATTATGTGGTTATATGAGAATCCATAAACAATCCAGACTGATTCCAGACATAAGGTTTGTCTCTGAAAACTGAGCGAACAGCCCTATTTTGGAATATAACATCTACACAGTTCACTGAATGTAGAGGTTGAGTTGGTGTCTACATGGATCTTTCACACTTACTACACTGTAATCCCTTTGGTGTGGGAAGATACTCTACAGGCTACAGAAAGAGAAATCTGGACAGCAACCCAGCCACAAAACCTTTAACCTACATACAATCAGTCTTTCCTGTAAGATGTGATGGGGCAACGATTGCACAGAACTTGTGAGAGTGGCCAACCATACTCTGTAGTAGTATCAAAGAGTTCCACAATAGCCCAGAATGCAGTATAACAAAGGTTTACTTATTTGGGAATAAACTCTAAATAAGGATAGCAATCTATAATCCTCTGTGCAAACTGGGAACTTGGAACTGAATCCAGCAGAAAAAAAAAAGGGGGTGGGTGTGTGGGCGTGCATGCTTTTAGCCTGCATTGATAGATATTACAGGAGACCATGCCCAAAGTGGACAGGTATCTTAAAGGTTATTGTTGAAGGATTTCCCACAACAAGACTCTGACTTGAGTACAAATCTATAAAAAGTCCATGCCAGCCANGCCACTGACTGAATAAACCAGAGATTGGATAGTCTAGAACCTAGAGTAGAATCAAACACAACTGAAAAAAAAAAAGATGGTGACAAACTTCAAGAATGAACATAAAGGTGCAAGGGTTCACTAGCATTCATTCACATCATAAAATTGAAAGTTTTCTATTGAAATCAATGAAAATGTTTTTAATGATATTCTGCTATACTCATAGATGGTCTTGTCCATTCGTCATCTCAGAGGCTTTTCCCCAAAGCAGATGGAAATGGATGTAGAGAACCAAAGCTAGGCATTGTGTGGAGGAGATTCTAAATTGTAGGTCTCATGGCTGGAGAATGGGTTTCTGCTTCCTCTGAGTTGTTTTTATCTTTGTTGCTGTGGTGAGGAACCACTTTAGGAATGGATAAAAATTCCAGGAAAGAAACACACATTTCATGGAACCATAACAAAACTGATTAATTGATTAGGAATTCAATGACTGTACAGAGGTTATAAAGGTAACCCTATTATAATATATCATGGATAATCTTTATCCTTCTCACTTACCAGTCACTGCTCACTTCTGCATTCAGTTGTGACCAGAAGGCAGAGAATATGCCTTTTTTTTCAAACATGGAAACATTTCCTTCCGTTGTTTCCTTCCATGAATATTCCAGTTTATAAGACTACCTGGTATGCATTCAACTTTCTTTACAATGTTTAAAGGTAAAACCAACAGATTTGAGATTAGACAGTATTATAATGACGCTTGTCATTGCCTATATTTTTTCAGGGGCTGGAATTCACAAAACAGAATGTTGAATTAACATTTAAACATAGAAATAAAGAAAAGCTAGTCCTCCAGGGTTTCTCTCCATTCTACTATATAATTATGAGATGCTGATATCATCATCTCCTACTGTGAGATATGTATATGTGCTAGGAACAAGCAGTGTCCAGATTTTACTCTGTAAGTAAATCTATAAAACTAAAGTAAAAAATGCAACTTTGAGATTAAAGCAATAGAGACATGTCACTAATTGAACTCAGTGACATTGTGATAAATCATATTCGAATAGGAGTATCTCTCATTAAAAAGTTCCAAGTAGGGTGTAATAACTAATCTTTTTGAAAATTAAAATCTAAATATCAAAGGAAATGAACCTCAGAACCATTTTGCATAAAGCTTGAGTTTTATTACATAGAGTCCAGAACAATACTGCACAATTTCTTGATTACTTTGTACCCAGTTGGAGGTTTCAGGAATTCTGAAAGGAACTGGTACTATCAGCTGGTGCAGCTGGCCTGAATGCCACATTCTATCTTTCAAGCATTGTCTTTTACAACTAGTGTGGATAATACATTTTAATGGAATTTGCATTAATTTGATTTGAAATCCCTTAGTTGCCTCTGTGTTATATAGTTCAAAACCTTAATAAGACATCGTAACTTATCCCTTTAGTCAGAGAATGAAGATCCCCTGAGGTTTCAAAGGAAATTCAAGGTTCAATCCAATGATAATTATCTCAGGTATCACTATACTTACAAATACAGTATTTAGCATCTTTAGAGCCCATAGAAGAAAATACATGCTATTAATTATATAAGGAAACCAGATGGTCTGAACATGCTTTGCAGAAATCAAGGCTTATGTACTAAGATGAATTGAGATATCATTGAGCAAGGTGCTAATTTTGGTATTTGAATGTGTTTATTTAATTCATACTTTGACTACCCATTTACTGCAAGCTAATGTCTTAACACAACACATATTCATAATGATTCTATGTGATCAGATTTAAGTGAAGCATAGTTCTGAAATCAAACTATCTCAAATGAGAGAGGCAGGAAGAGTTGGAGTTTTTTTAAGTGAATATATTATTTTTCTAGATGAAAGGCTTCTTAATCTGTAAGCTTCTTTTGAATATTTCTTTCAGATTCTGATTGAACTGACATTTTCTTTCATATATGAAGCTCATTGGATTGCATTGTGCCTATTTAGGCAATCTGTTTTACTGTTCCCACAAGGAAATACAATATAATAATATAATCAAAGTTATTACCAAATAGATGACATAGTATGCATTTCTAGATTTAGGATGAGGGCTTCATCAGAGAGTGTCATTGCATACACCTCTGTTACATATGAGAAGTATCTATGTACCCTCAGTACACATAAAGCATACAAAGTAAAATGTAAATTGAAGTGGGTATTGGAGGTACTAGGAATATGAGATATTTAAAGGGAAAATGTCGGCACTGACTGTAGTAATCCCATTTTAAAAAATGTGAGCTGCAAATGATGAAATGATGGGATAGAAGAGATTGAGGAAAGGCAGATATGAGAGCAAGGAAAGAGATATTTTCATTGAGGGAGCCATTATGGAGCTAGCAAGAAACTGGACACTAGAGAAATTTCCAGGAATCCACAAGGAAAACCCCAGCTATGACCCTAAACAATAGAGGAGTGTATGCCAGAACTGGCCTTGCTCTGTTGTTAGATTGAATAATATCTTAAATGTCACCATAAAACCTTCATCCAGCAACTAATGTAAACAGAGGCAGAGACCGGCATCGGAGCACTGAGCTGAGCTCCCAAAGTCCAGTTGAAGTGTGAGAATATAAGCAAAGAGGTCAAGACCATGGGGATGGTCACCCACTAAAACAGTTTACCTGAGCTAATGGGACTCACCAACTCCAGCCTGACAGGGAAGGAACCAGCATACGACCAAAATTGACCCTCTTAATGTGGGTGACAGTTGTATGGCTGGGCAGACCATTTCCCAGAGTTGGTAATATTGAAAACTTTGGGAGAAAAAGGTAATATTCCCCAATCAGGGCAGTAATAGATTTTCTTCTTGTTCACAATTTCATGTTCAGTGCTCTGAAACTGATTTCAGACTCACCCAGATGCACATAAATTTGTATGAGAATCCCATATTATAGTCATGCAGGTTATGCTAGCCCAGGAACATACATACATACACGCACATATATACATATTTACATTCAAAACCAGAAGGAATTGGAACTAAGCAATAGTAAATCATCCACCACAACTCTGACCATGTTTTCTAGACCTTAAGTAGGACTCCGAATTCTTTTCTTACCATAAAGTTTTGCTCTCAGTTATCTAACCACTGACTCATTTATACTCTTGTATAGCATTTTCTGTCTGTCCTTCTTGTAGAATGGTGGCTCTTTTTATTTTTTCTATCACTAAACACTTTCTGGGAAAACTGTTACACAGATGTGGCATAGTATTAATAAGAACCTTACTGGTTTTAGTCCATTAAACATCATCATCATCACAAAATATATTTAATTAACTTTCATTGGGCTAGTCAGACAGTCATTAGGTTTCAGGGAAACATGCTAAAAATTCTTAGAAAACATTTTCTATTCTGTCCTTTCTAAGATGAAGTGTTAAATCTTTCCATAATTTAAGATAGTCTTTGAGCCTGAAAATTAGAATCATTAGCCCAGAACTGTGTTGTCATTTTAAAAACATTTTTTTCTGTTAAAATATATGATGAGTAAGACATAATTTTGTTTTCAAATGCTTCATCCTTCATTCCATATTTCTTTTAAATTGTGCTTGAAAACTAGACACTCTCCTTCATAGCTCATTTTTCTATCCATGTCTCATTATGTTGACTAAAGAAATTGGTCAGCACTTCTGAAGTTGTAACTGAAATGTCCTTATGAAAATACATTGCATCCTACTATGCTTACTATCCTATCCTATGGGAAAGGATAGACCTAAGAACTGCTGACCAATGTTCCTCTCTATTGTTCTTTTTAGCATAGCATTCTCAGGTCAGTCGATCACAGAACCCTGAGACACACAGTATTCTAATGAGTTTATTTGAGGACGAACAACTTTACTCAATTAATCTAAAATTTCCCAAATAATCTTTCAACAATTAAATTTTAAACAAGTTAAATGCATATTCAATGAAGTACATTTATTGTCTGTTTAGTAACTGCTAAAGGAGTGGCTCAGAAGCTGGCGTACCTTTGCTTCTTTTTATCTGGGACCTTGTAACAAGCATGGTACCCGAAGCAGAGAATTCTGCACTTGTTCAGTGCAAGTCTTCAATAACTCACATACATGAGCAATTCAGAGCTTCAGAATTATCAAACCCACTTGTATTTCTGCAAAAGAAAAATTGGTGCTTTATTTATTTTCCCTAAGTCACAGAGATGATTTTTGATACTCTTTGTCTATTTTTTTTATTTGTTTAATTCTTTAGAGTACATGATCAAGTTTAAGTAGGGAAGGAAGGGCTAGGGTATATATCTTTATGCAATTTAAACATTCTAATAGAACAATTTCAAAGAAAATAAGTAAGCATTGGTATTCACCATGGATGGAATTAGTAGAGATAATATGTACTTTTCAAAACTAAATCTAATCTTCTCTGGGAAGTACAATTATAAGAATTTCACTCTTGTAAGAAAGTATATTTTTGAGTTATTATTTTTCCCTTATCTGCTTCCTTACATAAATGTTATTTAGGTTTAAATTAATTATATATTAATAATGAAGTACTTATATATATCCAATTGCTCTTCAAGAAATTTTACAGTGTCAATTTAAGTGCTGTTAACATACAAAGGGGGTAAAATAAGTGTATCCATGAGAAAGATAATGAAAATGAGGAACAAGAAGAGCTTGATAAGATAAACATTTTATATCTATGCAAAAATATATAGGCTATATGGAAATTTTTCTGCAGAGATTAACAAATTTATATATTTATGAAATTTGCATTTATATTTACTAAGATGTTAAAATGAATATTAAAATCAAATGTAATTTTTCCTGACAATTTTAATCCTACACATATAAAATAAGAGTGAAAATAGAAACCTAATTTAGAAGGCAGAAGACCCTTATACTCATGGGTAAGCACTAGAGAATTCAGAATGTTATACACAGGTTTTTGTCTTCAATGAAAGGGATTTATTCCTGTTACTGCTGGGAAAGTTGAGATTAGATATATTTAATAACCCTGCGATCTTCGCTATCTCTAGGCACAGGCCTCACCGAATTCTCCAAACTCTTATGGCTATCCCAGGCTTTTCCTAGACACCTGAGCATTGTTACTCAGTCATTAGAACCCATTCTTATGAAAGAGGTCCCTGTGCTTTGCAAAAGAGCTTACTACTGTGTTTATCCCTGACTCTTCCTCCATATACCTTGATATGTAATCGTTTCTTAAACACTAGAACCTATTCTAAAGGTAATTTGCAAAAGACATGTAAAGAGTTTAGGTATAGTTAGGCTATGATTTATTGTGATAATTATCATGAGTAAAGTCTCTTGCTGAAGGAAGTTGTACTGTGTTTAAATAGGTCAAAAATAAACAGCTCGGGGTAAGACTCTTGAAGTTTGAACCAGCCAAGCTAACTACGTCGGTGTGAATCAGTTTCCTTCTTGTCTAACATGGATTATCACTGTGCAGGCTGTAGCTTTTGCAGCTCCCCCCCTACACACACACACACCTAATCTCCTATGTTACTGCGACCAAGTTCCATTATGCTGAAGCTTTTGGTTAGTTATGTACAGAAGCAGAAATACTTTAGATTCATTTCAATTAAAATAGCTTACATGATAATATAAGACTCAGACAACACTACATACACGTCATGAGTAAATATGTGATGCCTTGAAAGGTTGAGTGTGTTTGTTGTTGTTTGTTTGTTTCGAGACAAAGTTTCTCTGTAGCTTTGAAGCTTGTCCTGGAAACAAGCTCTTCTAGACTAAGTTGGCCTTGAATTCATAGAGATCCACTTGCCTCTGCCTCTGGGATTAAAGGCCCAGAGTGTGCCACCAATTGAATTCTTGGAGAAATGACAAGTACTATAGTCAAGTTAAGTGTGCTTGTTTTGTGAGACAGTTTAGACAAATACACACACAGAGGGGAGACTGGGCATCAGTATATATCAGTTTTGCATTTTATTCAACATTCAGGCCTAAGACACTATATTTAGTATTAATTTTCTTTTAGATTTAACCCTAAATAAGGTAAGAATGAAAATTAATAGGTAGTTCCATTGTATAATGGTATTTTTTTCTCTCTGTTAAGTAATATGACAATGTTGAGGTCCTTTCAAGAAACACAATGCTTTTTTTTTTCATGGAAATGACGTGTGTTTACCAAACAGAATAAAATGACAGCAAATATATCATTATATACATAACTTAGAAGAATAAAATATTTAAATAGACCATTTGAGACATATATTTCTTTCGTACAATATTTTATAGCTTAATATACTTTATTATATTGATAATAGAAGGGTTTTATATAAGAAGGATAAAAGAACATTTAAAGCATATGGTGATTACCAATTGTGTTAATCATTGGTATTTTTAAATGTATATGTATATATTCCTAAAAAAACTACATTTTTTTGTATGCAGGTATATTAGTTCCAAAAATCTATTAAAACCTATGATCAGTTCTTTCAGTGAGATTGCTTATTTGCATAATTATTTTGAATTTTTGAGGAAGTTAAGAAAAAGAGTATATTGCCAGGTGGTGGTCGCTCACAACATTAATCCCAGCACTTGGGAGGCAGAGGCAGGCAGATCTCTGTGAGTTTGAAGCCAGCCTGGTCTACAAGAGCTAGTTCCAGGACAGGCTCCAAAGCTACAGAGAAACCCTGTCTCAAAAACAAACAAAACAAAACAACAAAAAAGTTACCACTTACAGTTATTCTTACTTATCCTAATCAAGATCCTACTACAAAAATATAGAGTATTACTTTAAAAATACGGCTCATACACACATACACACACTCATACATTTTCACCAGCTCTGTTGTATATTACTTGAGAGAGTTTCCGCAGACCATTCCTAACTACCAATGTCCTGAACTTAATCATTCCCCTTACATCTAAATAAGGATAATGGATTTTTAAAAAGTCATGGTGGTGAAGTAATTATGATGAATATATCTTGGAGGTAACTTTTAATGAATGGAAACCTGAACAGTATGAAATATCACACACACACACACACACACACACACACACACACACACACTGAGGGAGGGAGGGAGGGAGAGAGAGAGCGAAAGAGAGGCTTTAGAGTCGAATACTTAGAAGACAGCAGACTTGAGGCTCAAAGTCATGTAAGCAGGCTGCCTTTTTATAGGGATGCACTTAGTAATAATAACACCCATCTTTAGGGGAAAAAATTTAGACCTTGACTGATAGGAAACAAAAAATTATGGAAGTTGCACAGGAAAATGTAAAGTAATAATCAGTCCTTAGTGGAAGTGATAATCCCTCCCCCTTTTCCCTCCTAAAACAATACTGATGAGGTACTTGCCACAGGCTACCCTCAGGCAATGTGCAAAAGCTTTCACAAGAGGAGAGTTCTTAAGATAAGGGAATTTATTTGGAGGGACTTACCTGGGGCTTGTTAGAAAGCAATACAGAGAAGTACTTGTTGACACATTTAGATTCAGGTAAGGACCAACGCTTGTCAATTCCTGAAAGACATTTTGTGCTCCAGTTACTGTGAATGTTTTCAGTAGATAACCAGCCAAAGCTATAAGCATAAGCTCTTTCACAGCAACCCATACAGTTCCAGAGGTCTCCAATAATTGAATGCTGGGAGAACCGAAAATATTTCCAGTAAAAGACAGAAAATAGCCCATTTGGCTCTGGAACTTTTTGTGCAGTAAACAAAGCCTTCAGAGATTACTTTCCAAATTAATTTCTGCCTTTGCTCAACCGGGTGTTTTTCTCCCTTTTACTGTTTGTATTGGCTAAAAGGTGTGTCTTTAGAAAACATCCTGTTTCTAAAATACATAGACAGACTTTGCTTTTTTAAAAATGCAGCTAAAGTCAAAATCAATGCCAAAAGATCAGGATTTTGAAAGAGATTGTGGACCATTATATTTTGTTAGGTTATTTTGTACTGTGTTGTATTATATATACAAAAATCCCCTTTAAATGATGCTTTTAAGCACATATTATCTCTGAGATTGAAGTACCAGTAACAACTATCAAAGCATGAAGAGATGTTGATAAAGATATTTTGGCATACACATGCTCTAATGTTTCAATGCATTAAGTGTTTGAAAACTTTATAGTAAAGGGCAGTGTGCAAACTGCAGTAGATAAAGTATTAAACTAGATACCAGCATCTGCACGTTGTGTGCCTCAAATCCTTGCATTATCTTTGAATGTGAGTGGGACCTGCCATGTGTTTCTAATCAGTCGAATGGAGTACAGACATAATCCTTATGTTTACAAGCACTTTGTAATGCTATATTATTAAGAATATAACTCTTTTGGTAGAGATTTCTATGTGAGGAAGAAAGTGCTTAGGTTAACCAATCTCATATGACAAGGTGAACAAATGACTTTTAGGAAGAGAAAATATCTTCCTCCCAGAAGATTAATACGTAACAGCTTTCAGCACTACATATAAAAATACCTAAATGTTAATAATTTACATGAAAAAGGAGAAGACAACACTTTACAACTCAATCATCTAGTTGAGGATGTAGTGATGCAGCGAGCAGGCCTGCTTTTCGTCCTGCCCGGCTCCCGCACGGCTAGCTTATACCTCGAAATA
>LOEQ01005216.1:28234-45395 GCA_001685075.1 Bramus lutescens
CACATCCTCTCCAGCAAAGGCTATCATTGATGTTTTTGATTTTAGCCATTCTGAGAGTAGTAAGATGGAATCTCAACGTTGTTTTGATTTGCATTTCCCTGATGCTAAGGAGGTTGAGCATGACCTTCAGTGTCTTTTGGCCATTTGAACTTCTTCAGTTGAGAATTCTCTGTTCAGATCAGAGCCCCATTTTTTGATTGGGTTAATTAGCATTTTAAAGTCCAGTTTCCTGTGTTCTTTATATCTTTTGGAGATCAGACCTTTGTCTGATGCGGGGTTGCTTAAGATCTTCTCCCAATCAGTAGGTTGCCTTTTGGTCTTAACGATAGTGTCTTTTGCCTTAAGGAAGCTTCTCAGTTTTAGGAGGTCCCATTCCTTCAATTTTGCCCTTATTGTCTGTGCTACTGGGGTTATACTTAGGAAGTGGTCTCATAGAAGCATTATTTGTAATAGCCAGAACCTGGAAACAACCTAGATACCCCTCAGTGGAAGAATAATCCAATTACAAATTGGGATAATAAAAAAAAAACTAAACAGAGAATTTTCAACAGAAGAATCTAAATGGCTGAAGGACACTAATAAAAGTGTTCAACATCCTTAGTCGTCAGGGAATTGCAAATCAAAACAACTTTGAGATGCCATCTTGGACCTGTCAGAATGGCTAAAATCAAAAACACCAATGACAGCCTTTTCTGGAGAGGATGTGGAATAAGGGGAACACTCACCCATTGCTGGTTGGAATGCAAACTTGTGCAACCACTTTGGAAATCAGTGTGGTGTTTTATCAGGAAATTCGGGATCAACCTACCCCAGGATCCAGCAGTACCACTCTTGGGAATATACCCATGAGATGTCCAATCATACTACAAAAGCATTTGTCAGTCTTTCTTATCTGAAATTATCCCATCTACCTTTTGCCTCTGGGCTTTTACCTTTCTCTTATTTCTGTATATCTTTCTGTCTTACTCCATGGCCTTGGTTTTGGTTAGCCAGCCCTCCCCTTATTTTCTCTTCTCCTTCTTCTCATCTCTTGCTCCTTCTCAGATTTCTGTTCCTATTTATTCTCCCCACCTCCCACCTGTCAGCACTGCCTATTCTTTCTCTTGACTCTCTATTGGCCATTCAAGCCTTATTAAACTATGAGGAGTTTTAGACAGATGAAGAATTGCAGCTTCACAGAGTTAAATACAGCATAATAAAAAGCAACACATCTTTCTATCATTAAGTAAATGTTCCACAGAATAAACAAAACTAATACACCATAAAATAAAAGTCTACAACAACATACTTCTAAGAATTTCAATTGTCTTCATTTGGGATTTATCTTTAATGACAATTTAATATAAAATATTCCTCAATGAAAGAACAACATTTTCTTACTCTCATCATCTCCAGATTTGTTTTTTTATATAGACAGAAACAATTTTACAAGTTATTTAAATCTAAATGTCTAATGTAGTCTTCAGACATGAAAGTCAATGGCTTTCTGTTGAAATGCTTTTGTTCATTACTCCTTTTGTCTGGGTCAAGTGTCTCTAATGATGACTCTTTTTTCATAATTGATACTGTGCTCACATAAGCATTGCAATTAGAATTATCATAAGCTTTTTGAAATAATGTTTCTCTTTATTCTTAGACTTTATTCGTAGAATTCATAAATATAGAAAATGTATTTTATCTTCTCTAACTGTCTTTTTTTCCAACACAAAGCCAGGCCCAGGAAGCTGTTTCCCACCCAATTTCCTGTCCTCTTTTCTTTAATTACTTTTAGAAATAATTCCACCAATTATTTCCTAATATTTTCCATTTACTTCTTTACACATTAACAAAATGATCTAGTTGTATAATGTTAGGGCCTTTTCTTTGTTTAGTTCACTATATATTATTAAAATTATATATTTAACTATGCCTATGTGTGTAGCTTAGAATGCATTCATGAATAGTGTCCCAAGGCAATGTACTTAATAACATATCATAAAGTTTTGAAGTTTGATAACATAGTGAAGTTATTATATCTGGCAATTTGTATCCAGTTATTTACTAAATTCTATCTCTTAAAAGTTATAGATATACTTGTATACTTCACATGCCACCAATGGAAAAAGACGGATAACTAAACAGGTAAAAAACCATAAGTCTACAATGATTACCTGCCTGCAAAATACCCTGATGTACTGGAGTGACAAAGCTTGTGGGTGGGAATAAACAACCAAGAACTGAATTGATCTAGGACCCACTTGATTTGATACTTCTCAGGTAACCAATAACATGATAATAGATATGCCAGACTCATAATGACTTTTTTCTACATTCACATGTAAGTGCCTTGCTCAGTCATTTTCAGGGATGCTTTCTCCTGCAAAGGAGAAATAGAGACCCACAGGCAGACAGTGCTCAGGTTGTGAGAGACCTCAGAATGCTCATCACAAAATGGAGTGTCTTTATCAAACCCCTTCTCTCAGGGTTTACTCTGAGGAAGAAGAGACAGAAAAAGAGTGTAAGCTGAAGGAAATGGTGGACACCAAAAAATATAAAAGCCTTTTTAACACTGATGATCTGATGTACAGATGAACATTTTAACGCAGAGAGACTGTGGTTACATGCACAGAACCTACATGTACATGAACTGTACTTTATGGGATCCCAAGGCTGATAGGGAAAGCCCCCTTCCCTAAGCTATAAGTTTTTTACAAATTATAACTATTCACAGATGAAAAATTAGCTTCTACAATATAAAAATCTGATACAAACCACGGTTAAGGAGAGGACCCATGACAAGCTATAAATGGCTAACAGAAAATTAAGCTCAGTGGCACTTTTGAGGTTCTTCATCTCATTATCTTTTGTCTGGGCATCTTTTAAATTTGTAGTCCATTTGCTAATATATTTTGCTTTTCAAATTTATCTTTTTGTGGTTTCTCTGTGTGTGAATGTGTGTGTTTCTGTATTGATATGTGTTTCTTGTGCTTTTTGGTTTTCATTTTATTCTTCTGTTTGTTTTGTAATCTGATGTAAGAGCTAGCTAGGAATAAGCCTGAGCCATTGGCCAAAATGTGTTGCAATCAATATAGTTTCTGTGTGACTATTTGGGTCTGGGTGGCCAGGAAGTAAAATCACAGTCTCCACCTACAATCTGATTTGTTTGATTTTGGTTATTCTTGTTTTATTTCTATTTATTTTATTATTATTAGTTAGGTGTCTATTTGTTTTCTTACGAGAGACAGCAAGGAGTAGTAAGATATGTGAGGAAGTATACGGAGGGGTTGGAGGAGAGGAAAACCATAATCAAAACTTTATGAAAAAATATCTAGTTTAGAAAAATGACAAAAAGAAAAAAAATAAAAGCTTAATTGACTAAGTAAGTTCTAAGTATGTGGATTTCTAATACATTCATGAAGATTAATGTATTGATGTACTCACAGATGTTTTGGTAAAGTCTTTGCAAAAACCATGATGCTGTAACTGCACTTTTGAGAACTCTTTTGTGATACCCATTGATGTAGCCCTCTACTACATATTTATTCTTTTTAATGGAAGTGGAAATGTAAAAACATGGTCTGGATATCATTTCTCAGGTCTATTTCTCTATATCAGAAAACTAAAAGGGTTGCTCACATGGAAAATAAAATAATTACTTTATGCTCCTTATATGTTTTGGATGGGTCTATTACCCTCCCACACTGGTTGATACTTTGCTTAAGATTACTTAAGGTAGTATGTATCAATGTAATTTGAATATAGTATCATCTGATGTTAACGTCACATAAAATCCAAAGCAAGATGTTAACTATTTCTGAGTGAAGTTATATATCTCATTATTCAGTGTAAATTAATGAAAAATGTCAGTTTTATTAATCATTTATCAGGGTTGTGTGGGTGTGTAAAGTTTAGAAATTTGAACATCTTAAGAGTCACAGTAGGAAAAATTTCTTGTTTTTATTTCTCAACAGATCAAATCAATTTGATCTACCTTGTTAGGCAGTAGTTGGGTTTGATTAAAGAATAAAATCTTTTCACAAAACAAATATATTTTACTCAGTCATAAAACATAGCTAAAACTATCACAATTATTTAAAATTTCAGGATTATTTTACCTGCAATCATATAGCAAGACAATCCCAATTTAAACTCCTTTGAAAAATTTTCTGTGAATTTTTGTGAATATTATTCTCAGCCCTTTGACCAGATGCCCATTTTCTGCCTTGTACTAATCACTTTTTGAACATTCACAGTCTAGCAAATGTATGCATATGTTTCTAAAACAAGCAAGCACTCATCAGTTGTCATATCAAACCCTCTGTTTCATGCTAAACACCGTACTTCTAACTACCCATGTGTCTTGGCCCTTAGGCAATCAAACATGCACTAAAATACAAGAATATAACTTACTAGAAGTTGTTAACTTATTCTCTCTCCCCCCCACTTCTTTCTCTCTCTCTCTCAGTTGTTTTGAGACAGGTTTTCTCTGTGTTGCTTTGGAGCCTGCCCTAGAACTTGCTAGCTCTTGTAGACCAGGCTGGCCTTGAACTCTTAGAGATCCTCCTGCCTCTACCTTCCCAGTGCTGATATTAATGGCATGTGACACCACTGCCTGGCTTGATAAATTATTCTCATTCTGAGAAGTTTAACAACTGGTTCCTTAATTAAATATTCCTTTTTAACTTTATCTCTTTTGGCTAGTATAACTGTGCCTAGTCACAAAAATTGAGCATAAAAATCTGTAGTTTTCATGATTGAAAGATTTTAATTATAAAAAAGTTTAGTTTCATGGATATTTTATCCAAGGGCATATTTGAATTTGTTAAAATCTTACCAGCTGCCAAGCATGATCACACAAACTGCATAACGATTGGAGTTCTAGAATACACTGTTAAAGCATGTCATTAAAGTCGAGCAAAGCATATCTTTAAAATGTCAAGCATTTATGAATATTAGTAAAAGCTGTTTATAAGCCCTTAAACGCTGCAGAATTTAGGTAAACTAATACAATGGAACAAGTAATGAGAGTACTCTTAGAGACTGCACAGACCTCTAGGTTTAAATGTGAGTTAAAGATCTTTGCTTTTGCTTACAAAGATCTATAGAATTAAGAGAAAACACAGATTTTGACTGAATCCAGACATTTGAAGACATCTGTGAACAAAAAGAAAACAGGGCTAGTTCAATATTCAGAACTTCCCTCAGTTAGAAAAGTTAGCCATCTGATCTTCAAATAAAAATACCTCAGTGATTTAAATACAGTCTCATAATAAAAATCCTCCAAAAAATAAGCTACAAAAACTCAACAACTTTCTCAGCCTAGTAAAATCATATGACTTTTAATTTAATTAAAAATAATGTTGTACCTTATACTAATGTATGCTGGTATACATATATACATACACGCACACACACACACACACACACACAAGCATTTTTTTTCCATGGGGCCAAAACGATTATAAAGAAAAAGTCATCCACTGGTTGTATTTATCCAAATGTCTAATGTTTTGATGTAATTTCATTTATATGCCAAAAGGATATTTCTTAGCAAAGAAATTGGAATACCAATGACAAAATGAGTAATTCATTATTTAGTGTTGATTGTAAAATGCTACTTGTATGAAGTACATATATTAAATATTAACATCTTCACTAGATGTGTGTACCCACATTTCTTTCATTTTCTGTATATTACAACTGAACACTTGCTGAAATGCTGATATTTTTGATGAGGGCATTTTAGTTAACACATCTTGAAATTTTCACATATTGTGAAAAGTTTTCTAGTCAAATTACTGAACGATACGTGTTTATGTTGGATTCTTTTGCTTTATAAATATGTATGATTGGTTAGCCATAGTGTGAATTCACATTTGAGACACTAATGAGGAGGTTACATATGTGCTTTATGTAACAGACTCTTGTTTAGTTAGTTTTATTTCCTCTATGATACTTTTATTCCCAACAAGGTTCTTGATTATCAGGGGTTTAGTGGTTGGTGAGCACTCCATTCCCCTCTAAAGGTTTTAAGTTTCTAAACACAAACTCTTTCTAGAGGAAAAGGATATTGGCAGTAAATGTATTTTTTTGCACACAGAGGGATGGATGTTCATGGGTTGTCAACTCCTCAGTTTTTCCAATGAAAGAAAATGATGAGCAAAGAGAGAGAGAGAGAGAGAGAGAGAGAGAGAGAGAGAAGGCAACATACATTTGCTTTGCTTTCATTAAGTATGGATTGTATCGGTACTACAGTTAAATGGACAGAGGGAGCTATGTGAGAGCCCAGTAGGGTAGTGAGAAAAAAAAGTAGCCAATCTGATTCTCTGTTTTGGCATTCTCCATTGACTGAAATCATTGGAATAATTTATCCAAAAATTTTCTTAATATTGCTAGCTCAGCTAATAATAATATTCTAGATCAGAAATAAAATTATAATTATTTATTTATTTTAATTTTCATGGATATTTTCTGTAAACAGGGAGTTAAATTCAGAATTGAACTATGTTTTGAATTAAAATTTTACTTCTCTTTTAATAATTGTGTTGATCATGATCTTTTATCAGTCTTTACACATGGCTTAGACCTGTTAGAAAGGCTATAACAAAATACCTTAGGGTGGGATTTTTTTTTTCTGAGACAAGGTTTCTCTGTAGCTTTGGTGCCTGTCCTGGAACTAGCTCTTGTAGNTGTCCTGGAACTAGCTCTTGTAGACCAGGCTGGCCTCGAACTCCCAGAGATTCGCCTGCCTCTGCCTCCCGAGTGCTGGGATTAAAGTCATGCACACCGCCCCGCTTTTAGGGTCGGATTCTAAAAAAAAAATAAAGATTAAGTATCTGAAAACAAGAAGTCATTTTAAAAGGTATTGTACCATATCTAAGACCAAACATAATTTTCTGGATTTCACTCATTGGCTTCGGTACAGCATCTTTGTAAATGCCTTTCTTTCTAAGGAAACCAATCACATTAGGAAACAGTTTACTGAGGGTGTCACTCAAAATTAATAACCTCCTGTTAGCTGTTACTTTTTGTGACCAAACACATGACTTTATGAAGCAAAGGTTTCTTTCATCTTGTGGTTTGTGTGAGTAGTCCATCAAGGTGTGAGAAACTGAGCCACAAGTGACTTCTCACATGCTTTCCTCTTTTTTTTACTCCGAGGACCCAGCCCAAGGTACTGTGATGTCCACATCATGGTGGATCATCTTTCATTAGCCTAGTTGCTGTGGAAATACTCTTGCAAAGATTTGCTTACCAGGTAGTTCTAAATCCAGTTAAGTATACCACAATCTTCTTTACACTCTTATGCCCCCAATACACTCACTTTCTGACACTTAAATATGTTAGAAAACATAACATGCTCATTAAAATTATAAAATATTATATTTAATACCATTGAATTGTTTTCATAAAAATCCAGACCCACTATCAGTCTGTGCTTCTTCAATTAATACACTGAGTGTCATAATTTTCTTTATAAAAATATTAATCAAGGTTATTAAATAATTATTTTTATGTGGCAGATTTGTCATAAAAAGTGAGGATTCCTATTTATTAGCAAAGCTCCAATAACTAACTAAAATATATTATGACAATTATCAGCATAAATTCCTACAATATATCATACATACTTTGTTATATTCCTTATTTGATACATATCTTCTTTCTTACAGTATATCTTTTAAGAATAGTATTTTATTTACAGATAATTTAAAAATATTAGATGAAACATTTAAATGAATATAAGCTTTATTTATGTGATGAACATGAAAAACTATACCTTACTAGTGTATCATGCACTCCAGCACTAAAAGGCACTAAAACTTTGCAAAATACATGATACACTTAGCAACTATTTTAGGCTTTATGTCTAACCCTATGATGGTTTTTGACATTGTAACTACTGGCTTTGCAGAAAATGTTGCCCGATATTCAGCTTGCAGGCTGCTGTCATATTTAAATTGGAAATCTATTGCATGATACCCTCACTGGTACCTAAGGATAGTTCCAATGTACCATGGAAAAGAGCCACCAAGAGCAAGACATGCGAGTTTGTATCTACAAAGATCTTGTTCTACACAATCAAGTGTCCTTTTAGATGAACAATTTTATATATATAGAAATAAGTTGAAGAGACTTTAAAATAAGTATATACAAACATAGTATTAAAGTTATTGTATCAGATATCATTGTAGAGAGATAAAGATATTGATTTTACCATCATATTGACATTTATCAATTCAATACGAGGTTTGAAATGAGAAGTAAATTTTCTTCAAATATCATGAATTTAAAATGAACAGTAGAACATATTACAAAGATAATATGCAAATTTTCAATAAGAATAAATTTGCTATTTAAATTGCCATAGAGGTTTTTTCTGAGGGATATGATAAAATCTATTTCCTTTGGCTGTTCAGTTACACTTAGTTGCTTCAGTCATCACAGATTTATCAGCATCATACATAATCATAAAACAAGAGGAAGAGGTGGAATAAGCAGTCAATGTACTCCCATGACTGTTACAAAGAATTCAAAACATCCCATATCAAAATTATCAAATCTCTTAAACACCGAAACAAAGAAACAAACCCTATTGACTCCACTTTCACATAAACAAAAATGCAAATAAGGGAGTCAGTCAAATGGGATCATGATGAATATGATTGCATGAGGAAAATAATCAGTGTAGGAATGACGAATTTCATAGCTGGGCTATTATTACAAGTGTGCATTTATAATACACTTATTCATACAAAATAACATACATTAAGGGAGCTAATATGTTGAATTTCATGATTTATTTGATTAGGATATATCTGACACAGGACAATCTTAAGAATTCTCTGCAAAATACCTTGTTTCATGATTTAATTTCTTTGATTGCTTAATATATTTTTTAACTGGGAGCCCTTTTATTTAGAATTAATATATTAGTGACATAATTATTAATGATTTAAACTAAGCCCCAATTCTAACTGATTAAAAGAAGCCATTAATGACTGGACCTCAGAATGTTATCGTTCCACACCAAGGGTTCAAGTGTATATTTATTTTCCCATTCAATTTTATTCCTAGTGATGATCTTTCAGATAAGAAAACATAGATTTTTGATAGTCCATTTTGCTTAAACCATTGAAGCACTTATTTGTGACTTCCAAAATATTTCACAGAATTTACAGGCCACTGTAAATCCCATTTCTTTATATTTTGTATTTTGTTTTATAGGATACATCATAGATGTTTAATATTACGTTTTATATTAGATAGCAGAAATATTGTTAATTTTTTTGAGTTTTGAAGATGCATTTAATCTTAATAGTGTACCATCTTTTTGGGACAAATGTGGTGACTATTTAATCTCTAGTAATTCAGTCTCCATCAATCATAGTTTAATTACTGCAAGACTTTCCTCTCTACACACAGGATGTCTATTCTCCAAGAAAGATCACCATGGATGTCAAATTAATAGTTAATCTTTAAATAGTTGGATATCCTCTCATGTGTGAACCTACTGACAGCTCTCTCTGCTAGTTTTCATTCTTCCATACTACCAACAGACTGTCTACCTATGGGAGGTGTTGGGGTAAGGGTGGCCTAAAAATTGAGATAATTGCAACCAATGGCTGCTCTTTCTTAAAAATCCATTGCAGGAGAATAAGTCCACCTCTGGCACTGCCTGGAGCACCAGGATCCAGGGTGACTCAGATACCTAATGTAGAACCAAACAATACTGGAGGATGAAAGGTCAATATGATGATGCCTAGTGATATTCTGCTAAACTCATATATTGTTGTCTATCCATAATGTCGTGAGAGGCTTCATCCAGAAACTGATGGAAACAGATACAGATCTGCAGTCAAACAATAGGCGGAGCTCAGGAAATCCTGCAGAAAGCATGGAGAAGGGATTGTGAGATCCAGAGGAGTCAAGGATATCAAAAGGAAACTCATAGAATCAACTAAGCTGGGCTCTTAGGGGCTCATACAACCAGTGAATCTGCATGAGACTCACCTAGGCATTGTTCATATACATTATAGTTGTGTGATTTGATCCATTTCAGGGACTCCTAACAGCAAGCACAGAAATCTACAGTTGAGATACTTTAAGTTTTAAAGTGAATTTGGAGTTTTGTAGAGACTTTGAAGTTTTAAAGAGATAGTAGATAAATTACAGAGACAATTGAGAGGTTAGAAACTTTTTTTTTTCATTCTGCCCACAATCTTGGAATGCTACCCCCATCCACTCCTCAAAGAGGATGAGTCCTCCTATGGGGAGTCAACAAATCTGCCACAGCACTTGAGGAAGGACCAAGATCCTCCCACTGTATCTAAGCTGAGCCAAGTATTCCTCCACAGAGAATGGGCTCTAAAGGGCCAGTTCATGGGCAAAGGAATAAATACTGGTTCCACTGCTAGTGGCCCCACAAACTGCACATGCCACAAAACGGTCACCCAAATTCAAAGGGTCTTCTTCAGTCTTACATTGGTTCCTATATTAGACTTTTAAATATGTTGAAGATGTGGAAAGACAGATTTTGCAAACTTGCATAAGAAAATGGCTCTTCGCTTTTACATACAGGACTTGGTCTCCTTGTTGGCTTTTGTGGGGACTTCAGAGATTTGAGCATAACAAACTGAATATGTTAAAATGACTAAACTTTTAAACAGCACAAAATTGTAAAATATGGCCGAGTTCCTATTTTAAATTCACTAAGTGTTGGATTGGTACCTGAGAGTGTGAGCTGACACAGATTCTTTCTTTCAATGTTTCTTTGGATTGGATCATGGCATTTAATCATAGTAACAAAAGTGCTAGGACCATGGATGGTTTATTTAGATGTGGCTAACTTTCAAAGAACTTATATCAATATGAAATCTTACTGCTAACAATTAAAACTCATTTTTTACTGATCATTCTGCATGTTTAAAATAACATGTGACATTCGGGCATGGTGACATTTGCCTTTAATTCCAGCACTCATGAGGCAGAGGCAGAATGATCTCTGAATAGCCTGAAGCTAGATTGGTGAGTTCCAGGATAGCCATGACTACACAGACACAACATGTATATAAAACAAAATGAAACAATAATGGCACACGTTTGTTTTGTTTTTACTTCCAGTTCCCTAATAAAAAATGAAGTTGAACACATTTTCACATGTTTAATAAATAGATAAAAAGTATTTATTATTTGTAAATTATATAAAATAATAAAATATTTCCCAAATAAATTTTTAAATATTTATTATTTAATTAAATGTGGTAGTTTGAATGAATACCCCCCAAATAAAAACTCAGATGTTTGAACACTTAGTCTCAACTTGGTGACAGGTTTGAAATGTGATACAACATTGTGGGAGGAAGTGAGTCACTGGTGTGGGGCTTTGAACTAAGAAAGCCTTTAACACCACCAGTTTTTGTGCTGCTTTGTGCTTACTGTTCAAGATGCAAGCTCACAGATTTCTGACCTTGCTGCCAGGCCTGCCACCTGTTGCCATGCTGGTCCTCAACATAAGGGCTCAAAACCTCTGAAACCATACAGCAAATAGACCCTCCTTCACTTAAGTTGTCTTTGGGCATGACATTTTCTCATAAGACCAAAAATAACTACTACTTATAACCAAGAACATTGTAATCAGTATCTGCTAATGAAATTTAATAAAATACCATTGATTTATCCTTTCTATGTGCCTAGGTCTAGACATTTATGTGAATATATTAAAAATAACAATATTTTAATATAAAATAATTCAGTATTATGACCATCAGATCATTATAATTGATGCTATAAAATGCATGAATAAATGTAACATAATGTAATTTCTTCTTATTGTTGTTATAATTTCATTCATATTATGAAAATTCCAAACAGATTAAAATTTTCAGAAATATAGAAGCTTCTAAAATGATTCACAAGTAACAAAAAAGTTAGGAGACTATTTTTGGATTGAAGTAAGCACTTTCTTTCTTGATATTTCAAGTAACTTATAAAATCTAAAAAGAACTTCTATTCTTTTATTACTTCTGTAAGATTTTAGAAATGTAAGCTGCTTCCAGTTAGCTGTATCTCCAAATCAAATGGTGGAAAGAATATTTACAAAACAAATATTATTTTGCAATTTTTTTGAAAAAGAAGATTGATTTTAATGAAATCTTTTAATTCAATTTTTAAACTTTTCTACTTCAATAACATTAACTACCAGAACAGTAAATTTTATTTTGGGGTCATTCCTATAAGATATAATTATTTTTTCATAGATTTAAAATAAACCTCCAGAACCCTGTTAAGAATGAATATAATTCTTACCTATGGAATCATGCTTTTTAAAGGCATGGACAATTCAAATAAAAGTTGTCCTGAAATGTAAGCCAGAGGTATGATTTCTCTCTTTAAATGACCAATTGGTGATTTGTAATAGATCAGTATGATGACTAAAGGAGATTTTGCTGTGAAATTTTCAAATCTATGCCTCGAATGTTCCAGAACCGCTAACATTATAGAACAATATCTTCAGACAATAGTCACTGCTTCTGAGAGTTTTCAAAAATGCTGAGTTACTCCAGCCTACCTGATTACCCAAAGACCCTGATGCTTCCTCCTCAATGTTGAGAAGCTATTCATCATTGCACTTGCTTTGACAGCTGCACTAAGACTCATCAAAGTCTTGCTAAATAGCAAGGACAAGAAAAATCCATCCTGCACACATGTGTGTAACATTACTCTTTCTAAACACTAAAATCAGCACTTGTTGGTTCAATTTAAGGAATTCATCATAATGGAATCAGCTATGACAAGCACCTTACGGTAATGAGCTTGCAAGGGTTTCTTAGCTTTAGACTCTGAAGTTACAACCTTTTCTAGATTGATTCTTTGATATTGCAATAAAATACATCCCAAAAGCTACTGGAGAAGGAAAAGGTTTATTATAGCTTACTCGTTATAGGCCATCATCAAGGAAATCAAGGCAAGAACTGAAAGTGGTAGGTTGAAACAGAAACATCAGAAAACTGCTTATTAGCTTGCTCCCTGCTCATTTCAGCTCCTTTTCTCATGACACCCAGTTCCACAAGCCTAGTGATGTTAAACCCACAACAGGCACAGATCTTCGACATTAATTAGCAATTAACCAAAATGCCTCATAGACAGAGCATTTGGTTCATGTGATCTGGACAAGTTTTCACCTGAGTTTCCCCTTTTCTAGGTGTTTCATGCTGAGAACTGAGATTAGGTACCCCACAATATTTTTTATTTTTGAACACAATAAAAGTGCCATGGGTTTATAATGGAAATTAGGAGTAGTCATTTCATTAATTTCTCACCTTTTTCTACTTTAAGAGAATATACCATTTTATTAAAATCATATCTGAATGATTTCTTTAAGATTTTCCTGTTTTATATTACATTTTTAAAATTTATAAATTAAATTGTTTAATTTCAAATCCTGACAACAGTTTCCCCTTCTGTTCCCTACCTCTCTCTCAGTGCTCCTTCCGCTTCCCTTCTATGACCATATCCACTCTTCCTCCATCTCGGTTCAAAAACAGGCAAGCCTCCCATGGGCTTCAACAAAGGTGAGGTAGGACCAAGCTTCTCCCCGTGCATTAAGACTGGGCAAGGCAACCCAGCATGGGGAATAGGTTCCTAAAAGCCCCCTCAAGTAGGGACAGGGCCTGATCCCACTGCTAGAAGCCACACAATTTGAAGTCAAAATTACATGAAGATTTTGGTTTATAAGTACAAATGTATTTTTATCGCTGTAGCAAAAAACACTTTAGTTATTAATTATCTATTTGTTATTTTGTACCAATTGTTAACTCACCACAAATTTAATATTTTTTTTCACTTTTCATTTATGCCTAGTGTTCTTTTTTAAAATGAATTATTTTGTGTGTGTGTGTGTTGCACTCTTCTGTCTGTATACCAGAAGAGCGCATCATATCTCATTATAGATGGTTGTGATATACCATGTGGTTGCTGGAATTTGAATTCAGGACTTCTGGAAGAACAGTCAGTGTTCTTTAAACTCTTAGTCATTTTTACTGTCCATGCTTAATATTCTTAATTAATGCCACATTATTTTTCAGGTGTCCAACTGTTACAGTTGATGTGTTCATGAAATTCACAAACAAGAAATTTAAAAAATCATGAAAATTTGAGAGAGGTATCACCATCCATCTTGTGGGAAAGTTGTTAGTGCTCCATTGAATAATTTTAGCTTGTTACTTTAGAGTAGTAAACACATATGTGATAATAAATAATAATCATAGGTATTCAAAGAATCCAAGCAGAACAGCATAACTATTATTAGAATTAGAATTCAAGACAAACACATGAAGATAAAAGGATAAAGATGGATGCTAAAAAGAAACCCACACTAGCTCAGAACTGAGTGTAATAAAGGGTTATTTATTTAGGAGTAGACTCACAGATCTCAGTACTCTGCTCAAACAGGGAACAGCAATTGAATCCTGCAGCCAGAAGAGAGAGGGAATGCACACTTTACATCAGCATTTATAGTATAAGAGGCCCTGCCCAAGTGGGTGGGTAACATAAAGGCTACTGGCTGTAGGAATTCCTACAGCACCTCCCCCTTTTGTTTAAATAAGAGAGTTCTAATCGTAATACAAAATTATATATAATAAAAACAAATATCTGGTGTAAAAATTAGAATTACAACCAGCATAATCACTATCAAGCAAGAAACATGCGATAAATGTTTCAATAATTATTCTAGCATAAGGAGTTTGTCTGTATTATAAATAACTTGGCAAAGACATGAGAGGAAAGTAACTACAACTACCTAGTCTTCAACCCCATCTAAGACCTGAGAAGGGAAATAATATAACTAGAGTAAGCAAGAAGTGCAATCAAGCAACTTCCAAAATGTACAACAAATAACAGAGACAACTGGCTACCTGGGCAATTACCCAAAGCCTAATTTGCAACATTGGATCAACCAACTTTGGTTAAGGCCTAGAGTAACAGACAGATCAATTTCAGAGGCAGTAAATCTTTCAAAACTGTTTTTCATTGTCTTGGCAAGATCTGACAGTCTTTTTTTTTTTCTTGTATCCTGCTTGTTCTGTCTGAATATCATGTATTTTGTCATTGGTTGATGCATGGGCATTTCATTGCCCAAAGGCCAGTTTTGTCAAGAAGAAAACAAGCTCACAGTGGAGTGTCTTCAGTGCTCAACATTCTCTCAGGAACAGAATGGTGCTGTCAGGAGTAATCGTGTCTCATGTCAAGAGAACTCTAAGTTATTTAAATGCCAATTTGACAGCTCTTTGAAGTGGTTGAAGATTACTTATCTATGTAGAATACAATCTCTACATATCTAAAGAAACTTATTAGTCTAATTTTAAGTATGACAAACATGGATGACTGTTGACCTATAATTTTTAATACCTATCTAACTTAAAGGCTAAAACTTCATATTAGAATATTAAACAATCTTTAAAAACTTCTGCAACAAACAAGGACAAAGACATCAAAATGTAAACAATATATAAATATTTTGATAAGAGTTAGAAATACATATTACATTTAAGCAAAGGTAGAAATGCATATGCATACAATAAGAAAAAATAACTTTGCCTAGGTATAAAAATATTAAAGAGGAAAATAGGAACATCTTCAATAAAATTTAAGATGTCCAAAGCATTGTAAAAAGTCACTATTTCAGCAAACCAAGTTGGAACCATCTTGAAAAGCTGTTACCCAAAACAGGTCTTATACTAAAGTTATAAGGATCACGATGTCATCTCAATTAGGTGGAGTTGATGTTGTTGTTGTGGGACCCCATCTTCTTCCTGGAAACTTCAAAAATTATGGCAGAAATAGTCATTGCTCATTGTAGAAAACTTAAACATTATTTATACAGACTTGTATTCAAGGAAAGGTATGATAGAGACAAAAATAGGTATGAAGAAAAGTAGTTTTTTTCTAATTTCTTTCTTTTTTCAGCCCAATAACATAGTTTCTGATATGAGACAGAAATTCTGAATTTTAGTTTTAACAACATGCTTTGATTTAGATAAATACAGAGCCATTTAACTCCAAAGCCAGATTTAACTTTTAAGTGAGTCATAACTATTTTTCTAGTTTACATTTAGCGATTCTTAACCTATTTTATTTCTTGGTGATCCTATATGGATCTTTTCCTCTTTAAGCATTTAGATGTTCATGATCTCTTGACTTTCTGATGGTGAGTATTTTCTGCAAAAACAAGAACAGAACCCTGACCCAACCCTTATGAGGTTTCATTACCACCTGTGAGGTTGTCACCTCTGTGGATGAGCCATCATTTCTCTTCCTCAAGAGATTTTTCTTTTTCAAACAGTGTCTTTATTAATTTTGATGGTATCCATAACTTTTCTTATCTTGTTGAAACAAGAGAAAAATCCCTTTCACAACATAGCATATTTCTTGGCTACCATGGTGAGGTCAATACATCCTTGAAATACAAGGATGGCTGATTTAATTCAGAAGACTTTTCTAATATCCAATGTCTCTCTGTTGCTCTTGTCCCTTTCTCATTAGCATTAAGAAAATTCAAGGTTAATAAAGCATTATTTAATCTATTTCTGGGGTATTTTCCATCCCTTTCTGTTTGTTTAACATATCCTTTACAGTTTGGTTTGATCTTTCTATAACTGCCTGGCCTGTAGGATTGTTTGGTATACCTGTATTATGCTTTATATTATAATAAGAAAAAAACTGTTCCTTTTTTTTAGACACATATGCTGAGCCATTATTTATCTTTATTTGTGCAGGTATACCCATGATGGCCATAACTTATAATAAATGTGTGATTACTAAATCAGCCCTTCTTAAGCTCAATGCAGTTGCTAATTGAAAACCTGAATAAGTGTCAATAGTGTGGTGTACAGATTTTAATTTTCCAAATTCTGCAAAGTGAAACACATCCATCTGCTAGATTTCATTGGTTTGAGTGCCCTTTGGATTACTCCCTGCAGCTAGTGGTGTTTGGTTATAGAAAGAGCAAGGATAATCTCCTTAGCTTTTTGCCATGTAATAATGTTTCTTGCCAAACCTAAAATGTCTCCCTTAATTAAGATATATACTTCCCTGCTCCCATATCCACCCTTGCTCCATCCCAACAATCGCATTCCCCAAAGCTCTCCCCATCCTCCCCTTTTCACTTCTCTCTCCCGAT